>SJYQ01001990.1:70184-173935 GCA_006410935.1 Redunca redunca
TTGACTTCACATTCCAGGATGTCTGACTCTAGGTGCGTGATCACACCATTGTGATTATCTGGGTCGTGAAGGTCTTTTTTGTACAGTTCTTGTGTGTATTCTTGCCACTTCTTCTAAATATCTTCTGCTTCTGTGAGGCCATACCATTTCTGTCCTTTATTGAGCCCATCTTTGCATGAAATGTTCCCTTAGTATCTCTAATTTTGTTGAAGAGATCTCTAGTCTTTCCCATTCTATTGTTTTTCTCTATTTCTTTGCATTGATCAATGAGGGAGACAGCCATTTTGCTTTTTTGAATTTCTTTTTTGGGGGGATGGTCTTGATACCTGTCTCCTGTACCATGTCATGAACCTCTGTCCATATTTCTTCAGGCACTCTCTCTGCCAGATCTAGTCCCTTAAATCTATTTTCCACTTCCATTGTATAAGGGTAAGGGATTTGATTTAGGTCATACCCGAATTGTATAGTTGTTTTCCCCACTTTCTTCAATTTAAGTCTGAATCTGGCAATAGAGAATTCATGATCTGAGCCACAGTCAGCTCCCAGTCTTGTTTTTGCTGACTGTATAGAGTTTGTCCATCTTTGGCTACAAAGAATATAATCAATCTGATTTCAGTGTTGACCATCTGGTGATGTTCATGTGTAGAGTCTTCTCTTGTGTTGTTGGAAGAGGGTGTTTCCTTTGACCAGTGCATTCTCTTGGCAAAACTCGATGAGCTTTTGCCCTGCTTCCTTCTGTACTCCAAGGCCAAATTTGCTTGTTACTCCAGGTATCTCTTGACTTCCTACTTTTGCATTCCAATCCCCTGTAATGAAAAGGGTATTTTGGGGGGATTATCAGTTCCAAAAGTTCTTGTAGGTCTTCATAGAAATGTTCAACTTCAGCTTCTTAAGCATTACTAGTTGGGATATAGACTTGGATTATTGTGATATTGAATGGTTTGCCTTGGGAATGAACAGAGATCATTCTGTTGTGTTTGAGATTGCATTCAAGTAGTTCATTTTGGACCCTCTTGTGGCCTATGATGGCTACTCCATTTTTCTAAGGGATTCTTGCCCATAATAGTAGATATAATGGTCATCTGAATTAAATGCACCATTCCAGTCCATTTTAGTTCCTTGATTCCTAAAATGTCGATGTTCACTCTTGCCATATCCTTTTGACCACTTCCAATTTTCCTTGATTCATGGACCTAACATTCCAGGTTCCTATGCAATATTGCTCTATACAGCATTGGACCTCGCTTCCATCACCAATCACATCTACAACCACATGTTCTTTTTGCTTTGGCTCCGTGTCTTCATTCTTTCTGGAGTTGGTTCTCCAGTGATCTCCAGTAGCATACTGGGCACCTAACGACCTGGGGAGTTCATCTTTCAGTGTCCTATCTTTTTGCCTTTTCATACTGTTCATGAGGTTCTCAAGGCAAGAATACTCAAGTGGTTTTCCATTCCCTTCTCCAGTGGACCACATTTGGCAGAACTCTCCACCATGACCCCTTCATCTTGGCTGACACTACATGGCATGGCTCATAGTTTCCTTGAGTTAGACAAAGCTGCAGTCCATGTGATTAGATTGGTTAGTTTTCTGTGACTGTAGTTTTTGTCTCTGTGTCCTCTTACCCTCTCTCAGCACCTGCCCTCTTACTTGGGTTTCTTTGACCTTGTACGTGGGGTATCTCCTCATGTCCCTACTCCTGACCTTGGCACTGGAGTGATGAGCATCGGTTATGTGGTGCTGGAGTAGCCAGCGGCTGAGGGGAGATATCCTACATCCAAGTTACAATGAAGTGGGAATAATAATGATAATGAAATGATGGACTATGATGCCGTGAGATATGGGTGCTGGATGTATAATAAATAGTGCACAGGAAGAACAGAGAAGAAGCCACTGATTCTGCCTGAAGGAAATCTAGGTTAACTGTCTAGATCTTCACTGTATAAGACCCAAGTTCATGTTTGTTGTGATTGTGGTTGCGACAGCTTTTGTTCCCTTTCCACAGCCATGCTGGCCTCCTGAAACATTTCACTGTCATCCAGGAGGTTGCAGATTCATTGTTTTAGTTAATTAATGGAGGCTTTTTGGAAATTAGTGCTCTCCTGTTATTAATTTTCAGTTAAAGTTATCTATTGTGATTTCCATTTTAAAAATAGATGCTGTCTACTTGATTTGCTTGTTACTCTTTGGTAGTAAAATATAGCTATAATGGCTCTGTGGAGTTGTCAGTTATTTAAGTATTCATGCATATTTAGGTAAAGCCTGGATGGCTTGGAATTATTTTAACATGACTAAATGTGTCATAAAAATTTCTGCTCCAAGAGTATGCTGTAAATGCATATGCTCAATTTGGGGAACAAAATAGAACTTTAGGTTTCAAAATATAAATGCTTAAGCACATATTATACTTATTTTTCCCTGTATGCTAAGCACAATGCTAGGACCTCAAAGACTGCATTAGACACATCAGATTACCTACTCTCATGGAGCTTGGAATCTAGTGGATATTCATTTATTCATTAACCTATGAATATATACTGAAAGGCTTCTGGTGTGCCAGATGCTATTGACAGATGCTCTGCTTTGCCATACAGATGAAAAGATCCATATACTATTGTATCTGGTACATAGTCAGACCCTAACAAATACTTAACTGACTATAAAATTACCCTTTCTACTCTCTTTAACATATGAAAATATTTTATATTAAGGAAAATATGGAAGGAAAAACTGTTGTTTTTGCTCACTCAGATACTTGTTTTCTTCCTGTTTGGGGACTACAATATTAGTCTTCATTTCATTCAACCCTTGCAGTTATATATGGTTAAATGAATATGTTTTAGTCAAAGCAGTGGAGGTGGAGTTAGTGAAGGTGATGGTGTCATTTCTAACCAAGGCTTTTGCGAAGTGGCTGTGTGTCCTTCACTTTATCTTCAGTGGGACTGATACATGTAGCAGGACTGGGTAGGAGATGGGAGAGCCACAAGAATCAAGCATGGCAGAAGATTCCTGGAGGAACCTTCCTGAGTAAGGAAGATATAGACTTCTATTGTGTTCAGTTCAGTTCAGTTGCTCAGTCGTGTCCGATTCTTTGCGATCCCATGAATCGCAGCACGCCAGGCCTCCCTGTCCATCACCAGTCTCCTGGAGTTCACTCAGACTAACACTCATCGAGTCCGTGATGCCATCCAGCCATCTCATCCTCTGTCGTCCCCTTCTCCTCCTGCCCCCAATCCCTCCCAGCATCAGAGTCTTTTCCAATGAGTCAACTCTTTGCATGAGGTGGCCAAAGTACTAGAGTTTCAGCTTCAGCATCATTCCCTCCAAAGAAATCCCAGGGCTGATCTCCTTCAGAATGGACTGGTTGGATCTCCTTGCAGTCCAAGGGACTCTCAAGAGTCTTCTCCAACACCACAGTTCAAATGCATCAATTCTTTGGCGCTCAGCCTTCTTCACAGTCCAACTGTCACATCCATACATGACCACAGGAAAAACCATAGCCTTATTGTGTTAAGTCTCTGAAATTGTAGGGCTTATGTATTATAGCAGCTTGCCTAATTCTTACTAATACAGTAGTAGGACAGTTATAAGATGGCTCATTCCTGTAATAATTATGACAAATTGTCAAGGCATATTCAAGGTAGGTTATCATTTGGCAATGATAACACACATTATTCAGTAGCTGGTATTCCTCAAAGTTATCTTACTGGGCATGAGGGTTGTATAGACAAGGATGATCATTCTCATTTTAAACATGAAAACTGAGGTTCATCAGAGTCATGTGACCTGCCAAAATTCTGAAGCCTAGAATACAGAGGAATCAATGCCACTGAGATACTCTGTTTCTTATTACTGTTCTCTTACTCTCTACTACCTTCATTATAGATTTACCACCTTTGTTATGATTTACCACCTTTGTTTTTATTTACCACCTTCGTCAGTGCAAATAAAACTGTGGCTTTGGGCCATGAATTTTAAAACATAACTAGGCTCAAACACATGCTAATCAGAATAGGAACCATTACAATCAACACATTTTTGCCAATGAGAAATAAGTTTGCTTATTCCTGTAACATAAAAATCCATGCCTTGGAATTCAGTGAACTCTTGGAAAACATTTTCTACATCCTGCAATTGTGAAAATATTTTCCCTGCAAAAAGTTGTCAAGATGCTTGAAGAAGTGGTAGCTGTTTGGCAGGAGGTCAGGTGAATATGGTGGAGGAGGCAAAAATTTGTAGCCCAATTGGTTAAACTTTTGAAGTGTTGGTCATGTGACGTATGGTTTGGCATTGCTGTGGAGAAGAATTTGGCCCTTTCTGTTGACCATTGATGGCTGCAGGCATTGCAGATTTCAGTGCATCTCATCAATTTGTGGAGCATACTTCTCAGATATAATGGTTTCACCAGGATTTAGAAGGCTTTAGTGGATCAAACGGACAGCAGACCACCAAACAGCGACATGACCTTACTTTGGTGCAAGTTTGGCTTTGGAAAGTGCTTTGGAGCTTCTTCTGAGTCCAACCACTGAGCTGGTTGTCCCCAATTGTCATATAGAATCCATTTTTCATCACACATCACAATCTCATTGAGAGATTGTTCGTTATTATTTCGAATAAGAGAAGACAACACTCCAAAATGATTTTTTGATTTGCCGTCAGCTCACGAGGCACCCACTTATCAAGCTTTTCACCTTTCCAATTTGCTTCAAATGCCGAACCACCATAGAGTAGCTGCCACTGAGTTCTGTGGCAGCTTCTTGTGTAGTTGTTAGAGGATCAGCTTCAGTGATGCTCTCAGTTGTTGTCAGCTTCCTAACTTCTGAGGACCTACTTCACTACTCTCCTAACTTTCCTTCACTACTTGACCTAACTTCACTACTTTCCTCATCTTCAAGGGTCTTGTCTTCTTTGCAAAACTTCTTGAACCACCACTGCACTATCCATTCATTATCAGTTCCTGGACCAAATCTCTTGTTGATGCTGTGAGTTGTCTCTGCTGCTTCACAACAGATTTTGAACTCAGATAAGAATTTCACTCAAATTTGCTTTTTGTCTAACCTCATTTCCATAGTCTAAAATATAAAATACACAGCAAGTAATAAATCATTAGTAAAAAAAAAAAAATAAAGTGAGAAATGCATATTAAATTAATGTATAACATAACCACATCTACTTAAGAATATATTCCAATATCAAATGGCAAAGTTCAACACACAAAACCTCAATTACTTTTGCACCAACCTAATATATTTATATCTAAAATTATTGGAGATTTGTTTTTACATTTTATCTGTTTGCTTATTGCCTTTCTTCTGCCACTAGGTTGTAACATCCATGGGCTGAGAGTTTATCCACCGCTATATCACCATCTGTGAGAACATTAACTGGCACACAGTAGGATCTCAGTAAATAACTGTGGAATGGAAGAAGCATGACTCAATAATTGCTAATACCTTTATTAGTCAGGCATATTATAATGCAAATTAAACATGAACCTTGTACATTTTTGTGAAGGTATGATGGCAGGAAGGAAGGAAAGAAGGGATTATGTTGGTCTAGTATTTAATCAAAGTTTAAATTTGCTTGTGAAGTTTTTTTTTAATCTAGTGCAATGGTTCTCAAGGGTAACCTCCAAGATCAGCAGCATCAGCATGGCTAGGAAACTTGTCAGAAATGAAAACACTGGAGCCCTCACCCAGATCCACTAAATGAAAAGCTGTGTGGGCAGCCCCAGTGATCTGCAACAAGCGGTCCAGGTGATTCTGAAACCAAAGCATCAGTGATCTAGAACATACCTCCCACTCTTCCTAGTTTTCATGACGTTTAGTTGTTTTTTAAAGCCTGGGTCAGTTTCCTTGTAGAATGTCCCACATTCCAGATTTTTATGATTGTTTTCTCATATTTGGTTCAGGTTTAACATTCTGGCAAGTATGAGAATATTTCATCATGTGAGAAGCACATGATATTTAGCCATCGTTTTTTGTAGTAAATGCTAAGATTGATCATTAGTGAACATGGTTATCACAATATTAATGTAATGTAAAGGTGTATGTTCTCCTTTGTAATGAATAAGTAACCTAAATAGTGGCAATTCAACACTGTGTGAATATTTTCTTCCTTGAAAAATTTTCACCCAGTAGTTGTCACATCAGTTGATAATTTTTGCCTGAATCACTACGTTGGAGTATGGTGATTTTTCTAATTTTGCTTTCTTTCTGCATTAAACAGTTGATGTTCTTTAAATAAGAGCTTTCTGTCTTTTCTTGCATTTATTTCTTTATGTGTTTAAGTATCACTATGAATTTAAATTTTTTAAAATTCAATGTGCCAAGTTAATTACTATCATTATTCTCTTTGATATTCAAATAGTGCCAAATTGGGGCAGAGGGAGCCTCTTCGAGCCACTGACTGTGTTCTTCTCTGCATTCTGGAACAAGATGTTCCAGACTCACTTGTACATTTCCTGCCTACAAACTGAATTAGAAACCAGGGTTTCTTAAAGAAACCTGATTATTGGTAGAAAATACTTCTGGAAACCAGTATCCAGATGCTAGATATCCTACATAAACATGTGCGCACATGCATCCATACATGTGTACTTTTTAATTGATTTCTTATAAATACCCCAAATTTAAATTCATGAAGTTACCTTCATCTTCATCTTCTTTATCTTCATTTCCTTCTTTTTCTCCTCCTACCTCTGCCTTCCTCCATCCCTTCCCTGTTTTCCTTCTCCTTCTTCCTTGTTTCTCCTCTTCCTTCTTCCTCTCCTCCATTTAACTTCGAAGACAGTGGCATTGCCTCTCTATGATTGTTATTCCCTATCTCCCTCTTTGACCACAGCCTTTAAAATTTTTCCCTTGGAGGACTCACATATTTAAACCGAGCCCACCCAGAAAGAACAGGGTGTCTGCATCTGGGGTCTGTGTCCTTAACCACTTCTACAAAGTCCCTTTTGCCATGTAAGGTACATATTCACAGGTTCTGAGGTTCTTAGCACGTGGACATCTCGGGGACCATTTTATGCTCTCTACATCTTCTCTCTCTCTTTGTTTTGTTTCCCTTCTCTCACAGTGAAAACTCTGACTTCCAACCACTTCAATATATTTGCACATTTCCTCTACCCTACAATACATGCAGAATAACTTGAGAATTGTAACAACACTAGCGCTAATGACAATAAGCCTGCAAAGTAACGCTCAAGCTTTCTTTTCAGTTTTGTTAGTGACGGAGGTATGCTCGGATGCCTCTCACTCAGGTGTACCGTTGAAGGACTGTCAGTTTGGTATATGGTTAGGTTCGTTTCTGTTTGTACCCAGTTTTCAGGTTTGTTTTTTACCATCTTTTTTTTTTTTTTAATTTATTCATTTATTTTTAGCGGTGCTGGTTCTTCATTGCTGTGCTGGCTTTCTCTAGTTGCAGCAAGCAGGGGCTACTTTCTAGATGTGGTACACAGGTTTCTGATTAATGCGGGTTCTCTTGTTGCAGAGCATGGGCTCTGGGGCTCGTGGGCCTCAGTAGTAGCAGCATGTGGGCAACTGATAGTCGTGGGGCAGGGGCTTAGTTGCTCCACAGCATGTGGGATCTTCCAGGACCAAGGATCGAACCTGTGTCTCCTTCTTTGGCAGGCAGATTTTTTACCTTTTTTTTTTTTTTAACCATTGAGTCACCAGGAAGCCCCTTCCCATCCTTTTTGATTTATTATATTTTTGAATAAGCAAAATACATATATGTAAAGGGAGATATATCCAGAGAAGTCCCCTCCCAATATCCTTCCCCTGCTTTCACCCATCCACCTCATACATCATTCTTAGCAGTCTATGGTTTATTCTTTCTATGTTTCTTTTTGCAAAACATGTATGAAGATGTGTGTTTATTTTTTGATCTTCTTTTACTTTCTTACCTAAAAGTCTATGTACATTTTTACTCCTTGCATTTTCACTTAGCCCTGTGTACTGGATCTGTTCTGTACCTGTATGTGTCCAGTAGTATATCCTGGGGGTCACTCACCATCATGTGGTCATAGAAATTTTTAAAGGAGTAATAATCAAAGCTTTTCAGTATGCCTCTGTATGGTTTAACTTATAACAAATATAATATTTGTGACTTAATGTGGTTAAAAGAGAAATATATACAGAGAAAATGCCCCTTTTTAATGCCTTCTGATTACTCACCTCATCACTAATCTTTTTTGTTCTTGTTTGTATAACATTTTGTAGATAATGTTATTATGGAAAATTTTATTGCAATTATCTGACAAGTTATCTGCCTTTCCGGCCTGTTAGTTGCTCAAATGTAGAAACCTCTCCCCTTTTTTTCTTTCTTTCTTTTTCTTGCATTTTGGCTTTCATTAATTGTCCCTGGCATATCGGGCTTCCCTGCTTATCTATACTGCCTGAAATTCTGTTAGAGATTTATTCAGTTGGTCTATTTTTTAGTGTGTATATTTTTTAAGTAAAATATTTTGTCTGAAGTTATGAATCTCATTTCATTGTCAACTTCTGCCATCCTGATGTGAATTAGTTGTCAGAGAACTAGTTGTTTCTTAAAAAAAGTGTAAAAAAATGATGTGTACAGGTTTCTGAGAGAGGATAGTTATGTTTTGATAGTGGAATTAAAGCCCCCATAAAGGCAAGAGGGTATATGACATTCATGCATATTCTAGGAGTGAAGGAGACACACCAAGGAAACAAAAAGAGGGAAATGTAAAAAAAATATATCCCTGTGTTAACTATGTGAGCAATGCACAGCATAGCCAATATGCTAGATGAAAATAGACATTACATTCACTGGGACAGAAACAGCCTTTATAGAGAATTTTCTCCAGATGCTGAGAGCCTGAGGCCCAGAAGTTGACTCGTTGCACAGGACAATTGCTACAACCCAGCAACTAGAACCTGACCTTTGGATTCCGCTGCACCTGCAAGAGTTGATATGCCCTTTCTCATGCTTCCAAAAGATACTTGGGGAACCAGAGACCCCCACTTCCCTGAGTGTCCTGAGCCACCTCTCATCTTTGAGCTCATCAAAATTGGGCTGCCAACCTCAGGACCATCCTTCCTGACCTCCTTCAGTCAGGTCCTCTGTATTTGTGGAGGTGCATAGTTCAGCCTCAGAGCTTTGTTTAAATTTCAAATCAATAAAGAAAAGTGAGCCAGTAAGAAGCATAGTACCAACCATATGAAGAGGTATACCCTCTACCACATTTCTGTTGAAATCCTGAGAAATGTGAAGAGGCTGGAGCAAAATGAAAACAGACTGAAAATTATGTCAGAGACCAAAATGCAGTAAGGCAACGGAATCTTTGGCAGTTAATCAAGAATTGCTTGACTTTGAGTTCTGATGTGGCGTAACGATGCCAACATATTCACACCAACACACACACCATGTACATACACAACACACTTGTGTGTAAGATACACACAAAAAGGACCCACACAGACAGTTCTCAGCAAGACACACAGAGCATGCATATAACAGTATATTTACATGTACTGTGGGCCCATGTGTAACTTTCATGCACATAAAACACACATGTGTGCGTACATCCATACATGTGAATTGGTTCTTAACTGGTTCCTATAAAGATGTAACCCTTCCATCTGCCACCTTATCCATACATTTTTATTTTGAGGAAAAAAGTAACAGTAGAAGGGAGAAAATGTCTCCATCAGAAAATTCAGAGGGAAAAAATTCCCAAGACATTGTCATGCATTTCTGGTTATTTTTGGTGGTTAAGAGAATTATTTGAAAACAAAGAAACCTTTCACAAAGCCTCTAAAATACAAAAGATTTAATAACATTTACATCTGTGTATCAGCCATGTCTGTAATGCGAGTCATGAATAACACATAAACCAGAGCACGGAGAGAACAGAAGTGCTCACACATCATTTAAAATCCAACCCACCCCATCGTCAGTGGAATCAAATACACAGCAGGAGCAGTTCCAGTTGACACACACACAATATAGTCATTGAAAATGAAAACATATTAATTATGTTCCTAAGGTTAGGGGAGCACAGGCAGGATCCACTACCTGTTCAACTGTTGCAATTCTGTACTGAAATGTACATCAGGAGTTGCTTCCTTATTTTTCTTAAGAAATTACAAAATGAGGGTTTGTGTGTATTTGTCTTGTTTTATTGTTTATTTGAAATCTGCACTTGGGGCTCTGTCCTGCCTCCTTGCTGTGTTGAAAATGGTGAGGGAGTTAGCGTAAGAAGATGGATCCTTGTTGCACTGAGTAACTTGCAAAAAAGGAATTCATTGTTGAGCAACGGTATTGTAAAACAATACCTGCATAACTCCAGGTGGATTATATGGAAACCCATGCTGCTGGAGAATAGCTGTCTGTTACCAAAACCTAGAGCACACCACACAGCAACATGTTTGAAACACAGGGAAATCCTTTCGTTCCAACTTGGAGAAGGCTCCGGAGCCCGAATTTGGAACTGTACCTTTCCGGATCAGTTTACCTGGCTCCTGTGAATTTCTAGGTATCTCCTAGACTCTCTTGTAAACTGTGAGATCCTCACATTCTGCCACATAGAAGCCTTTGGGGCCATGATGCAGAAGGACTTGTAGAGGGATGTGATTTTTGCTGGGTGTTCACATTTGGTATTTGTTTATATTTATACTCCCAGTGTTTACTTCCAAGAGTCAAGACAATATTGAAATAATGTAAATTTTAAATCAGTACTTTTGTTGGCTGGCTTTTTTCCCCCCTGAAGTATAGTTGATTTACAACATTGTGTTAATTACTGCTGTTCAGCAAAGTGATTCAGTTATACATACATATGCATTCTTTTTGATGTATTCCTATCCATTATGATTTATCCCAGGCTGTTGAATGTAGTTCTCTGTGCTCTAGAGTAGAACCTTCTTGTTTATCCGTCCTGTATTATTCCTGGCTTTTGCTCCCATGTTTGTTTAGCAAACCTTTCCTCCTCTGGTTGCTCTTTCACTTTCTTTCTCTAGGCCACCTTCTGTCAGTGCCAGACCATCTCTTGTGGGACCTGAACAGCTTAAGATGAGCTCTACAAATGTCAGGGAACCCCTTCCTCTTTTACTTTGTATCTCATTTCAGAGGGAATTTTCAAGCATCTCATAGCCTTTGCTGCAGCAAAAGGTTAATAGTTCTCTCTTTTTTATGTACTATAAGTGGTCAATTTCTAAGGACAGTGTTTCAGGGCGAGTTGAGTGTAATTGCTAAATAATATAGTCATTCTCATTGTGAAAGAGTAATACTTTCATTCCCGATGCTTCTGCCTACACATGTGTATGTGTGTGTACAGACAGGCATGGGTGAGACTTCCTCTGGGGGGACGCCGCAGTCGTTCCATAGGAGTTTGCACATTTAAGCATGTGGATTTTAAATGTTGTGCCACATCCTGGGCCTCTTAGGCGCTGCAGATTATGTATAATAGATGACCTGCATTTACAGAGATGTGTGCTATACAGATGTAAATGTTATTATAGCTTTTATATTTTATGTTCTTGTTGAAAGATCATTTTGTCTTTGAATAATATGGCCGTTCAATGTTTTTTGGAGGGGAGGGGGTTATCTTTAAAAGAGGATATGAAATGGATATTGCACATCATATATTTCTTAAAAGTAATTTGGAATTTTAGGGTCTGGGATTGGGGCTGACTGATACACTGCCATGATGAGATATAACCCCTGGAAAATAACAGCACCAGCACATGCCTGCATCTGTCCAATCTCATAATTCACTTTCACATTGGATTATGGATGTCTGCGCTCAGTGAGTCTATCTTCCCTTTAGGTATTATTTCAGCCCTTTGAGATAATAAGGAAAGTTTAATTGCGTTGTTAATTGATTTTTTGCACAACATTATTACCTTGATTGATTGCAGAGTTGATGAAAATGTTAGACACAGGCAGCGTGGAGTATCAGCCCGGGAAGGAGTAGGAGCCTTGTGGAGAATAGATAACCTTGATGTTAAGAGCTATATCCTTCAGATATGTCTTCCCTTGACATATTGATGGCCCTTGAAAAGGGAAAAGCTGATTGTATGCAGAATGCAATCATTAAACCCACTTCAGCTCGCTGTTGATTAATTTGTTTTTTCCTGAAGGATCTAGTTATAGGGAAGGCCTCACTTGTACCAAGAGAAGCCATTTTCTGGGCTCTAGCCTGTATACTTAACCCTCTGGGTGCAGAGGAATAATGAGGCTGGCATGGTCGATACAGGAAGATGGTCTCAGGATGTGTATAAGGTGGACTTGACCCTCACAAACATCCTCACCCTCAGCAGCATGACTCTTTTCCCCACCATAGTGTTTATTTCCCCTGAATACCAATTCTTTCAAAATGCCAAGGTCAGGCAGCCTTTTACTGAGACCTGGGAACAGGATGAAATGGCAGCTTTGGATGCCCAGGAGGGCTTACTAACCAGGATTCCAGTGGTTTCTGGAGAGGACATGGCACTTAGAGTTGTGTTGCACATTAGATAAAATCTTGCATAAATTTGCTCCAAAGACTGGAGGATTTGGTTTCTTACTGGGGTGTGTGTGTGTGTGTAGGAGGGATTTGTATGTAGAAAGATATAAAGGGATTTTTGGAATCAATCTGTTATATTTTCAGTTACTCCTCTCTCTGGCCTTATATAACTCTTACCAAGAAATGTTTATTGAAAGCTGTCGTGATAACTATAGTTCAGAGCTATCCTGATGGTACCAAAAATCAGGTTGATTGATTGATTGATCCACTGGACTCCTGCCCTGTTTCCCTCTCCCAAACTCACACCACTTCACCCATGGCTGCCCAGTCCCGGACAGAGAGTGAGGCTTCATGGGGAAAGGAGTCAGCTTGGCCAGCTACAGGACAGAAGCTTGTAGGTGTGTAGTGATTCTAGAGAGCCCCCGTCTTCTAAGGAGAATAGCAGAGTCCCCCTTCTCTCCCCACCGCTACTACTACACATCTGGAGCATTCTGACTTCTTTTTCCATCTTCTTCCCTTTGTGGCTGTCCCAATATTCACTTAAAGCAAATTTTAATTGTAGAGAATTGTTGGAGACCTACAGTAATTACATTATCTTCCTGGGGTCCTGAGCCCCCCAGGGGAGGTCGCATGGGCTTCAGGGCAGAAGAGAGACAGCTCACGGGTCTCCCAGAGCCTCGGTTGTAGCCGGTAGATGGAATTCACACCATGGTCCAAAGCGCAGAAACTCCCCAGTCCACCACATACCCCCTCCATTCAGAGCCTTTCTTCTGCTGAACTAATGACTAGCACTCAGGGAGTCTAATATCCACAGAGTCTGGGCCCTCAATTACTGTAATGGCTTATAATGAGATTTTGGCCAAGTAGCAGGTAGCAGGTTATTACTTCCTGCTCAGCGTGGGCAATGTCTACGCTGTTAATTTGTGTTGCTGAGTGTGGCTCAGAGTTGGGCATCAAACTGTCAGAGCCAGATGTATTCTATTAGGTGGAAGGCTCACAGTAGCCCATGGGCAATTTTTTTTTCCAATATGGAGGCATGTTAACTCACCACAGGGTGAATCTTGATAAACTCAAGCCAGCCAAATAAAAGGGGTAATATTCTAAGCCATCAAAGTAGTATGTTCCAGAGACAGATAACACCTGGTACCACCCACTGTCAGCAATGTCTGTCTAACCCAGGCCGTTCCATTGATAGGCAAAAAGTATACCCCTCTTAATATTGATAGAGAGACTCTAGTGCCTTCATTAAGATTTAATGAGCCTGACTCTAATGAAGGCGCTTATAATATGCTTTTCTATTGTTTAGTTTGTCTTTATTTTGGGCAAAAAAAAAAATGTACATCAGGTTCGTATTGCTCTTATAAACTGCGTCCTGCTATTAATTTTTACTTAAACTATAGTTTCTTTGGCATTAGCATATATATATATATATATATGCATATATGCACTTTTTTTCAAAGCAAGTTAGATGAGGAGTTGAAGATTAGGAAGTAATGAAAACCATTTTGACATTTTGCAGTGAGAATTGCTAGTGCCCAAGAATTATGCTGTGCTCTCTGCAATGACATACTTCTGGTTATTTTTTTGTACTGGAAACTTCTTTCTGTTAGATCATATATCAGCGGATTCCTTTTGTTTTCTTTTTGGAGAGAGCAATTCAGAGTGTCCTGGAATTAGGAAAGATTATGGTAATATCAGCACAGGAAAAGTTTGTTTGGATTCTAATGAAGGGCAGATGGAGGCTGGACTAACGGGCCCAAGAAGGAAGGTCTTTTCCTCAATTCTTGCAGTTTGAATTATGACAAACTCAGTTGTTATTGGGTCTGCTTAATTTTATTTGAGAGGTTCTTTTTTGCAGCTTGAAGAATGAAAAAAAAAAAAGCAACTTGTCTTTATTTTCAATGGCTCTCTTGAGAAATTTTAGCCTGAAGAACCAGACAGAACTGTGGATGCTTTCCCCTCTTTTGATGTGAGCTTTCTAATAGGAACAGACCTGAAACCCAAAAGCAAATTTCTGCTTGAGAGCGAAGCCAAAATTCCCATTCAAACTCTGCAGGGGGACCCCCGCTGCTCACATTTGTTCATATAAGATTCTGTCATTTTAGAGAAAAGCTAAAGACTTTCTGGGAAATTTTTTCTGCTAGTTTTTTTTTTTTCCTTATGCTTCATAAATTATGGTCTGTAGATTCAGTTCCAATCTACTTCTCCAAGAAACTCTTTTCTTCTGTTAATGTAATCTGCACATCACTTAAATTTAAACTTCCATGTTTTTCATCTTGTATTAAAGTGTTGGAACAGTCTTCTATTATTATTATTTTAGGTAAGGTTTGTTTTTAGACTGTTGTTAGGAAGACAGTAAAACCTCCATTTGCTAAAACTCGATACACTAGATTTTTATCTCTGAATTTGAGTGGTCTTGATTCTACACGAAGAAAAGCTAATGTTAAACGTTTTACTTTTTTAAAGGGGCAGGGGAGGGCCCTTTTAGGTTGTCCTAGAACTTTGTTTCTCAAAGTATGGTTCCCTAATCTGTAGCATCACTGCCACCTGGGAACTAGCAAAACTGCAAATTCTTGGCTCCAGCTCAGACCCACTAAACCAGAAACTTTGAGGTGGGGCTCAACAATCTGTTTCAACAAGCCTTCCAGGTAACCTGGGCTCCAGGGAGTTGGAGAATTGCTGTTCTGGGGGCAAGCCATGCAGTTCCTCCACCTGCCAATGTCTAGGAGAGTGTATCAAACTCTGGGGTTCAGAAGTATCCTGAGAGCCTTTCACCCATTCCACAATAACTAGCTATCTCTTGAGTATCTTGGGAAGCAAGGATGAAAACCTGTCATCTCTGCCATTGGGGAGTTCCCATACAAAAAGAGGTCTTACGACCTTGAGAAATGTTCACTGAACAGTCGTCCCACCCTAGTGAAACCTCGGAACTGTATTATTCCCACTATACATCCTCATGGGTGATCATCATGAGGTACCTAGTAAAGTACCTACGTATGTGTGTGTATATACACACACACACACACACATATATAGTAAAGTAAACCGTGAGGTACCTAGTAAAGACAGGTACTCAAAAACGCAAAAAACGTTTCTAGTGAAACGTGAGTTAATAAGATAATTTGATTAATTAATTGGCACTCAACATTTCCCGAGTGGCAAGTCAATCCCATGACTGTTATATTAGGAAAGTCTGAGGGAAGAAAGCCTGAGAGCCATTTTATTTTTGCTTCCCTGACCATTTGAGTGGACTCTCGGCTCACATGCAGAACCACGCCTGGACTCCACTTTCCTCTAGTCCATTAGATCCGATCTTTGTTTACTGCCTTTTTCTGGTGGAATCCACTCACTTATCTGAATTCTAAAAAGTTACATTGTAAAATGCCAGCTCTTTCAAAAATAATGATATGTTCAAGATCCCTGGAAACCCATGAATACCTCATTTCTCTTAAAGGGAGGTGGTCATTTGTTGCTCTAGGCATGAAAATAATCACTGGCCCATGTGCCAGAGGCCAGTGATGGGACCACGTGATGATCAAACAGAAGCTGGAAGAAGTTTTGTTTTTACTTGAGAAGTTTCTACCTCTTTTTTTTACTGTTTTTTCATTAATTTTTCTTGGAGTATAGTTGATTTACAATGTTGTGTTAGATTCAGATGTACAACAGTGATTCAGTTATGCATATCCATGTATCTACTCTTTTCTTTTTCAGATTCTTTTCCCATATAGGTCATTACAGAATACTGAGTAGAGGTCCCTACCTGTACAGTAGGGCCTTATTAGTTATCTATCTTATACGTAGTGGTGTCTGTGTGTTAATCCCAATCTCCTAGATTTGTCCACCTCTCTTTTCCTGGGCAGATACTCTAAGAAGGAAGACAACATTTGGGTGGAAGGCAGCCAGGATTTGCATGGATGGAGTACACATGCTTTTTGTATGTTTTATTGACCCAGTTTTGCTTTAATTTTTATGTTTTTCACTTTTTTTTTTGCTATCAAATGATGATTAGTAACTCCACGCCACTGAATGGCTTATTTCCTTGTAGACGTCCCTGATAAAAACAAACTTTTTCTAAGAAGTATGGGAATCTATCTCTGTTTATCTTTGCATGTTTCTTTACATTTATACAGGTGATATGCAAATATCCCCAAACCCTGAGCCTAGAAGACTAATGAGAGCAATTGATGGGAAAGAACATTAGTCCCTGAAATCCAGACCAGAGGCATCCAAAAGAAGGGGTGAGCAGTAGGGGGTGTCTGGAAACCCCATTCCCAGGAAGCGTTCAGCACAGATTGAGCAAACATGACGTATTGATTATTACAGAACCTATAATTGGTGACCAAAAGCCCAGTGTGACTTTAATGGCCCTCCCTGAATCGTTGCCATCAGTTATTTATTTATTTATTTAAGAAAGCAGCTGGTTTTCCTAAATTCATGCTGCCCTCTAGTGGCCACACTCCCAACCTCACGTAAAAGGTGGAAAAGATCAATGTGGAAATCATGGTAGGGATGGCAGAGGTGATAAAGGGGTGAATTTTTTTTTTCCTTTTCTCTCTCCTATCTGAAATATTTCTGAGTTCTTCAGTCAAAAACTTAATAAATAAAAATGGAGCCGTACCACGTGACCACTGTCCATTTTGACTGACAGCCTGGCCGGTGGGCTGTCCATCAGCGAGGAGCACAGAGGGATCTTCATGAATCTGAACTCATTTGCATCCCATCTGGGCGTGCTCTTGGAATGGAGCCCATCTCAGATCCATTAAACCCTGCTTAGAATAAGGAGGTGGGGAGAGGGGAACACAGACCAAACTGGCTTTAAGGATTCAAGTTTCTCTGGTGGAAAAGTAGGTCTGAATCAGGTTGTGTGTCTTTGACATTCTTCTATCCTAAGGGCAGTGTCCTGTAATTCAGAGGGATTTGTCCTGGAAGGATAGCACTGCTGGGACTTTGGAGGTTCAGTAGTCAGGAATCTGTCTTTCCACTGCAGTGGGGCAGGGGTTTGATCTCTGGTCAGGGAACTGAGATCCCACAAGCAAGCGAGAAAGGTGGCATTGTAGCTGCATGGTGTCTGGTCTGCTAGTGTGACCTTGGGGAAGCCCCTTAGAACCTCCTCTTGGTCCTTTACTGAAAATGAGGGTTTTTAAATTTTAAATTCTGTCTCAGTGAGAATTCTTCAATACCTTTAAAGAAATACTTTCAAAGAAAAATTTCCTATTCTGTGTTCGAGCTGACTAGAAAGAACAGCAAAATAATCAAGTATCATAGGAGTGAATGAATGAATCATTGTTTAGGAAGTCAGAGTGAAAACCATTTCTGGCTTCATTCTTAACTGGCGCACACACAAAAATACGTAACCTGAAGAGAAAACTCAAAATTTGGGTTGCTAAGAAGATGTAGCAATGGTGGGTTATTGGTTGTTATTTTTTTGTTTTTGGATTGGTTTGATTTGGTTTTCTGAAGAGGGGATGTTACGGGAGCATGGGAATATTTACTGTGGCATTTGATCTCTGATATGTACATGTTCCTCTTTGATTGGAATATAGCATGTATTGAGGTAAGAGCCAATCGTATTACCGATATTCAAACAAGGGAGCAAGGGAGCCCACACTCAGACCTGGGATACTTTCCCGTCCATCTCTGCCTACACACACGACCCCCAATACAAAATAATTTAAAGAGCATTGACATCTGAGGAAAAGCATGTTGACTGTTTCTCTTCCAGGATTCCCATCATGGAAACACCCACTGCCAGATAACGTTTAAATCTGTCAGCTTCGTATTTCCCAATGCAGAGAGGACCCTGAATGGTCTGGTCAGGTCTGGGAAGGGCGGCAGCCTCTGCAAGCGGAGCACAGGGCCCGGGGGCTCACAGTGAGGCTGCAGGTCTGGTTACTAGGGATCCACTCAAAGGTACCCATGTCTCTCAGACTTGCCCCCGCTTTCATGCTGCCCACTAACAAACAGGCTACTTGAGGGAGAAACTGGCCCTGCGTCTTTTTTGATCCTCTCCTTCTGCCTTCTCTGCTAAAATGACAAGCCTCATTTCAGCTGCCCTGGGAGCCCGAGTGCATTTTCCACAGGCTCTGGCTTGTCACATGTCAACTTGCCTGCCTGCTCACGTGACTGTTTCTGCAGCCTCATCAGGCCGGCGGCGGGGGTGGGAGGGGTTGGCTGGGGGGGATGCAGCGGGAAGGGCACTAGCTTCTCAGCCTTGCATTCCTCTCGCCTTCAGTAACGATTTTGCCAAGATACTTTCCCTGCTGACTGGTTTCCTTCCCCAGCTTTTTTCTTCCTTACAAACACACGGGTGAGACTTGACAAGGCCCAGCATTTGTCTAAGGAGGCTGTATAATCTGTTCTCTCTCAGTAGAAAGTTTAACCTTCCTTCAGGCCTCACTGGAGCGGGCTGAGCGTGTGGCCAAGTGTCCGTTTCTCAAAGGGAGACGGTGCCCAGCATTTGTGCCAGCTTTCTTTCAGTGTACGGATGTATCCAAACCTCTGATGAGGTGACCCCTACTCTGGTTTTTTGGATGGTATTTGGTAAGAAGCAGAGTATTATAACCTCTTTGTGCTAAAAATAAGTACAAACTGCCATTTACTTAATCCAGAATAAACTGCCAGCAACTAAACTTGCACATAGGGCAATTTATTATGGACGAAAAAGTGACCAAAGGTTTGTATCTTGTCGGCTTATTGAAAACTGCACAAATTCATGGAAAGGAATTACCCTTTGTAGCAATAATGAAAACAAAATAAAATCGAAGCGAACTAAAGCGACACACAATACAATGTGTTGTCTAAACTTCAGCAGAGGACTTAATTCTTCCTGTCACGATTTATATCTGCAAAAGTTTACTCAAGGAAATGCAACCTTGTGAAAATTAATGACTTAAAGAGATTTAGAAGGTATCACCAGTAAAATTTGATATGTGCCAAAAGCTGGTGGAGGAATTTTACCTTAATGTAAAAAATTACATGGAAAAGAATTAATCCCCTTTGAAAATAATCTCAATAAAAGAAAAATGAAAATGTTAAAAATAGAATGTGGCTTGACTTTGAATTTAAAAATGAAGAAATTAAATTGATGAAATGTAGTTTTCTCTGAATAATTAATGTTTTCCGAAAGAAAAAGTACCAGGCTAGTTTGTGTTATATTCACAAGCCTGTAGCCAGAGCACCCTGGGGGTCAAAATGGCAGCATTCAGAGGTCCACCATGGCAAATATCAGGGTCAGCAGGGCAGGGTGAGAATACCCCTCCTGGGGTTGTTTTATATAATAAAGGAGAAGAGATTAAAGCAGTGCACGCATTTGAGAGACTTGAGCAGCGCTGTTTGAGGTGACCACTCAGTGCTTGGCAAGGATGGCATGCCCACCAGGCCAGGGAGAGGAGAGCAGGAGGGCTGATGCACCTTCTAGAGTTTAGCAAGTGCCTCATCAGCACGGCACCCTCCTCCAGCCAAGACGCAGGTTACAAGCCGGGACTCTGGCCTGAAACCATGCTCAGCTAGTTTAGCAGGAAGTCTCACGTTGTCTTCTCTCCCTTCCCAGGGGTCAGGCGGAGAGCCTGTCCCTTTTTTATTTCCAACCTAAGGCTTCCCAGATGGGTCTGCAAATGAAGGGAAAATATGCTCCCCACAGAAGGTGGACTTTGTCCTTCCTGCTTCCCCTAAAACTGCTCCCAAGCAACCCCCTCCCTTAAGACCATTTTAAAATCATCTCTCTTCTTTTTGTTTTCTTTTAAAATCTTCTCTTTGTTCTTAAGTAGCTTATGCTGAAGGAGGCTGTTGTACTGGGAGCCTGGAATTCTGCAAGCTCCGCTGAATCCTGTGTGATGTCCACAGTGGAGCTGATAGTCCATCACACAGGCTGACCTCGGAGTAGTGCTCTAGCCACTTCTCAAGACCATAAAGCATAGCTGTTTATGCCTTCTAGTTCCCGGCTTACTTAGGACCTGCACAGAACAAAGGCCAAGGAATGCGCTTTCTGGGGAATGTCCTTTCCCCGTATGATGTTTACAGCTCTTAAGGCTGGATGATAATGTTCCTTCAGTCCACTGCGCTCTCTCCAAGCAGACGTCCTGATTGCTTTGTTTTTGTGGGAGGAAAGTGTTGAGCATAAAAACAACATCAGTGTTGAGGAATTGAGGCTGTTGCCTTCTGTTACTTTGCAAATATTTAATCTGTGTATATTTTTAAAACATTTCAGATGCCTGTCATCTTAACGAAGGTTAAAGTATGAGTGTTTAACAACTGAAATTCCTCACTTTATGGATTCTGTTTAAATTGTGTACAGATAATTTGAATGGTATTAAATTTATCTATTCAAATATTTATTGAACACCTCCTTAGTACTAATTACTGTTTGAAGCACTGGGTATTAGAAATTGAGGAGGAGGGATTATTGTAGAGGTGACATGTTCACACTATGGATGATGTCACACAGAACCTTCCATAATGAACCAGAAGGACTCTCCAAATATTCTTTCCATCTCTGGGCCCACCCACATCTTCACGATATCATCATCACTCTTCAGAGGCCACAAAAAGTCTGGTTCCTTGCTTTACCCATACAGATGGGAGAACAGGAGTTGAATGAGGAGTCCTCTGTCCCTTGCTTATTTTGTAGCACTGATTGGAAGGTGCTAATGATCACAGACAGATTACAGTCTGTCTGTCATTACATAGTTACACCTACATACATTTGTGATAATAGCATTTAAAGCAATGACTACCAAAACTAACATTATTAGTGAGAATAAAATCTATACTTCCTCCATGTTATTGGTCCAGCCAGTATTCCATCATCAGATGAATTTTTGTATGAGGAAAGACTGTTATTCTTTCACAGCTAAAATACAGATGGTAGACCGTTTACTCTGATATTTAGCCTTCAGTTCTATCGAACATAGAGTTAGGAGACTCAAGCTATGTCAAAGCTAGGGGAACATGAGCTAATTAGTGGTGAGCGTGGCCCAGCTCTGGGAATGAAATGCAGGTTGCAAGAGAGTGAGTGGAAATTCTTTCTTTGGGTGTTTGGAGGTCCAGCAGAGCTCCCTTTTGTGTCTTATGGGAAAATGGGCTGGATGGGTTTCAAGAGCTGACTTGGTCCAAATCAAATTTTGATTAACTAACCATTGGCTCTGGCTCCTACATCAGGTAGTACAGTACCTGGCATCCTTATCTTCATAAGGGAAACATTCAGAAATGCTGAATCATCTATTTCACAAGCAAGGTGGAACTCTGGGATATCTGGCCCCTTGCCCTCATTTTACAAATGGGAAAACCAGCCCGGTGAGGGAACATACGTGGGTATGTGTCCTCAGCTGTTAGGGGCGAAACTGGATTTAAATACAGGTCTTTCCCCACCTCCCCTTTCTAAATAGATAGTAAGACAAGGCCATATGGGGTGTCAGCAAGTCCTGGGGTGTTTGCTGGCCTCTGCAGGGTATCTGAAGATGTCCTTTCCAGGACACTTAGGATTTTCCTCAGTCCTCTCTGTACCATGGCCACACTGGTGCAGCCAAGAAAAGATGCTGAGTTCCAACCCCCAGGCAGCCCCAAGGTCATAACCTAACCTGCATCATTAGAATACCCATCCAAGTGTGGGGGCGGGGGACTTTTTAAAGATAAAGGACCTCTTTAAAATAGATTTTTCCTGACATATCTTTGCCAGAACTAAAGTTTTAAGAGCTTACAGTGATGGCAGAGCTGGCTACTTAAGAAAAATTAGATTGTCTCCTTTGGTAGGAGAAGATTCCCAAGGGGACAGGGCACTGTCATTTTTCAGGGCTCCCCAAAAGAAACCCCCCGCGCAGACTACACATCAGCCTGATTCGCGGCAAGCCTGCTTCACTTATTATGGGCAAAGCCAGATATTTTAATTAGAAACACTACATACACCATTAAATGTGTTGTTCCCCATCTAGTCCCCGGCATTTAGAGTTTGGAGAGATACGAACAAGTGAGTGCCTTGCAGATGTACACAGAGACCACCGCCTACCGAGTCACCCCCAGCGGGTTCCTGATTTCCAACCTCGGAGCGCCTCCCCATCAAAACGTTCTTTGCAAGCAAGCTGTTTCCTCCATATTTTTCACAGTTTATGGCAGTTGCCATGATGGAGAAGGAAGGCCGGGGGAGAACAAGAGAGAGGGAAACACACAGTCACCGTGTCGCATCATTTATGAACAGATACTATTAGGTTACAAATAATCTTCATAACCAATGACGTCTTAGGGCTGGCTTTCCACCCCCCCACCCGCCATGTTAATGTTATTTACTTATTTATTTATTAAGCATGAATGTCCTCTTTGGGTGCAGGGTTATCCATTCCCAGCTGTGAGCTCAGGTCAGCGGCTCAATGGAGGCTACCACTTGGTCAATTTAAGCAGTCGTTGGCAGTTCAAGTTCAGAAATCTCATCTGACTTTAACTGTCGCTAGCCGAACAACCTTTCTCCCCAGGGGAGCAGCAGCAGCTGGATTTCATTGTCGGGCTGCCAGGCTGTCCCTGCGCCTTCCTGGAGGAGCCTGCAGACTGAGGGCCTTCCTTTCCGGATTTTATTCAAGGTGACAGCTCCTCGCACCTTGGCGCTCTGACCACCTCAAGTAGCCAGGATATCAGGGGGTATGAGTGGGGTCCTCCTGCAGAGTCCAAATTTAGATCGACTGAGGTCATCCTCGGGCCTCATGACCCCAGTGCTCTAATGGAACAGGGCTGCTAGGAACTTGGCCGGGGTAGCAAGTTTCGTAATGATGTCTGGGGAGAAACGCTGTGCAGGAGCAGGCGAAGAAGACCCCAAGTGCCGGGGAGTGATGTCAGCTTTTGTTAGAGCAGCAGGCAGTGTTAGAATATCCTTGGCATAATACGGCTCTGGTATCTCTGTCAGCATCTCTGTTTTCTGTCACCGCACACAATCCTGGGCCTGTCTCGAGCCCTGACAGTGTCTTTTCAGATCCGGTTATGCCAGCCCGGAGACTGGCTCTGCTCCCCACCACACAGCCCCTTTGTTTGAAGTCGGCCCTCTTGTCATTAATGCACTTGATGTCTATTTAAATCTGAGGGTGAGCGCGGTATCTGTTTTCCCGTCAAGAGATCATTGACAATATTAATACCTCATGTCCTTGCCTCATTTTCCAAGCTCTGACACTTTGCCACAGACTCCTGCATTCATCAAACAGCCCTTTCTCACCGGGGTGTCTATAAACATTCTCACTTTCAGGCCCACAGGAACAGGGCAGGCCTTAAAAAGGACTTTTATCAGTGCCGACCAGAACAGAAGGGCAGGGGTTGTGCATGCCTCAGAACACATCCCCTCCCTCCACATTACAGCCCACGTTCAGGAATATGCAGGCTGTTTCTAGAAGGGCAATTGCTATCCAGGTTGTCTATAGGCAAGGTCTGCAGTTGAAGTTTGCCATGGAGAGAGTGCAGAGAGAAATTCAATCCCCAATGTGCTGGAGAGTTTCCCACAGTAAATGCGCCCGCTGATGTTTTGTGTCTGCATGTGTGTGCGTGCGGTGTGTGTGCGTGCGGTGTGTGTGTGTGTGTGTGTGTGTGTGTGTGTATCTGTATCTGCCTTTCGTTCTTTCACTCAAGAGAAAGACTATGTTCTTTATAACATCTGACAGCCCTATTCATTTCTTTTTTATAAAACTTCTTGCCGTCCTGGTGCTATAGAGAGAAATTAACATCCCATAGCCTCATCCTTCCACATTCTTGAGGATTTCTTAGAATCAGTTACGTTTAAGGAAGCCGCTTGTGGATTTTCAAAGACTTTTGAGACACTCCCACCCAGGCCTGTAGGGGGTGCTGTTCCAGGACTCCAGCCTCAAGAGCTATGCCCACAGACCTGTCCTGGCTCTGATGACCGTGTTAGCACAATTCCAGGTGCTGTGTAATTCAGCACAGTAAAGGGAACAGCTCAGTGTTGATAGCCAAAAGAATAATTTAGGCCCCAAGAAGGGTCTCAGGGAGGTTTCATCCAACCTCAGTGTTTCCAGGCACCAGACCAGTACTGGAAAGCAAAACTCGGGAACTGGGGGCCAAGGAGAAAGCATGGCCAACTGTGAGGAGTGGTCCACAGTGAACTTTCTCAGGGGACCCTGGCAGGAAGCAGAGGTGATGACAGCCAGCCCAAAGCCCATTCTGAGGCCATGAAATGATGTCGCCCTCTCTCAACTGCAAACTTACAGAGATTCTGTGACCCCAGCAGTTCTCCATGTTGTCCCAAGTCATCCAAACCAAGGAACATCTGCCCTGTCTTTAGAAGTTTCTAAGTCATTTTTAATCCATGTTGAAGAATACAGTCTACAGTTCTGTAGTGGAGAAATATCTCCTGTACAGTGACCCAAGTATTTACCACATAGGACTTCTGATGTGAAGAACCTGCTTGATTTTCAAGTGCTGATTTATCCCTGATGAGTAGTAGATGGCGGATGTTAGTTTCACACTATCAAAATAATGGGGAAAAAACATGTATATAAGTAACTATTTTTACAGACAGATTTGTATTTCATGAATTTATGTGTTATGGACACTTTTTTTTCTGGTTATGCACATTTCAGTGACTCAAGTACTATTAGTAATAAGATAACTCCACGAAACTGAGTTTTAAGTTAGTTTTTCTAAAATTAGAAGGAAAGAAACCAAAGGTGGCAAAAATCAAATTCTAGTTATAAATATTTTCACATAAAAAACTGGCGTTTTCTTAATAATCCTTCAAAGCTTTCAAAATAACTATGTCAAGTGATTGCTTATGGGTATTTAGGATAAATGATGAGTTGATTGAAAGGTTTGACCTTATTCTAGGGGCATCATTTAAAGTCCTCTTATAATCTCTGTGAGAGACAGAAAAGCTATATATGGAGCCACAAAACTATTTAAAATAAAACTGAAGATGAAAATCAAGTGCATTCCAACCTGATAGTTCAGGACCCCTGTAAGAAGAAACCATTTACTGTCAGAGGCACCGTTACTTTCCATGTGGCGTTTTGTGAACACCATCCTTCCTTAATCATCCGTATGTACTTGATGTCTGCTGCGATTTGGAAGGTTCTGTCTGGATATTAACAAAGTTGATTCATGATAAAGGATTTGAAATTCCACGTTCTGGAAGGATTGTTTTATATCTTGTGTTTGGGCTGAGCCCATCTTTTAATTCTTAATTTTCCATTTTTAGAAAGTCTACTAAGGGAACTTGGAGAGAAAATGAGGGTTTCACTTTGTTTTGAAAAGTAACTGGCCTAACTAGAAAATTCTTTAAAATGTGAATGACAGATCATTCAGGAAAAGAATTCTTCCTAGGAGCCTGTGCTCTGCTGACATTTTATTTGAATGTCAACTCTGAGGACAAGGAAGTAGGGTCCTTCTCTTTGGGGCCTTAATTCATTTGCCACCGCCCATGGGCTTCGTGATTATATTTGTGCCATGCAGCACCAGTGTTCCTGGTATAATACTTGTGCCACCAGGAATAATTGTGTATCTTTTAATTTGCAGGTGTCCTGGGGAAGTGCCGCTATATTTACTACGGGAAGAACTCAGAGGGCAACAGATTCATCCGTGATGACCAGCTCTGAAAGGCAAGTTCTCTATGCCTTAGCCAGTGACATGAGAGTTAGAAAAAAACAATAAGCAAAAATAAAGGAAAAGCTAAATGGAAAGACAATGGCCTACCACCCTTCTCTGTAGGAAAGCTACGACTTCAGCTTTTGGTACCTTCTGCTGACTTTGCCAGGCCTGTCAGGATCATCCTTCTGCCTTAGACTGAGTGGTCACATAGAGATTGACATGATTGCCCTTAAGCAGGTCTCATCCACCAGGGTGACAGACAGTGGTGGCGAAGCACCAGGACTGACAGGATGAACACCATGATAGATTGCCTGGCCCCTCCACTGCTCACAGGGGAGCAGAGGTCACACCTGGGGCCTCCCTGAGCATGCTCAGTGGCTGTTGTCAAGTGCGAGAGACTGTGTCTTCAGCTTGCCTATTGAGCAGAGATCCTTCTGATACCATGGTGCTGTGGGTTGATTTCTAGTGACAGAGTCAGTTTAGAGGAAGCCTCCTTTCTGTTATTTCCCTTAAATCTTAATCTTTTGTATTCTGCATAGTCCCCTCCCACCCCATCCTCATCATCCTTTAGCATATTTATCATGGGCAGTTCATTTCAGTTTGCAGATTTTTGGAGAACAGAAGAGGTGAGTTCTTAGCCATGTTGCATTTTTATGATGAGCTTCGTGCTCTTACAATTTGTTGTTTGGAGTAAATTGCTGTCACTAAACCTTGACTTCGAAAGCATGGATTTTACCATGTTTTTGTTCATTGCTAAATCCTCTTCTTGCCCTGAATATTAGGCAGTGTCAGGCATCTTTCCCAACACCGGGTTCTATCCAAGGACTCCTATTTGTTTATTTTTAACTGCATACCCGCCCAGCTACATCTATGCCCATATGTGTGTTTAGAGCTGGCTCGCTCCTTTGGGTGCTGTATAAAGGTAGTGAGGTGATAAAAGATAGAGCAATAGGTCAGGAAGTTAAAAAGGAAAGTGGAGGCTGTTGAAAACACTCACGAGACCAAACAGTTTTTAATAAAAGGCACAAACCCTTTGAATTTAATTTCTTGGAATCTGTCAGAAATGAAATCCACAGCTTGTGAGATGGTCTTTGTATACCTTTGTTTATATTCCAGCCCTAATGTTACAAGAAAAATGAGCATGATCATGCCGGTTGGATGGCTGTAATTCCATATAATATACTGATACACCAGTAGAGGATGTTTCAAAGGCTATTTGCTCTTGTCACAGTAGCATTTATGTTTATTTTTATTTAGACCAAATGTTCATTGTCCAGGGTTTCCCAGTATTCGGTTAGTTTAAGGACAACAAAACATAAATGAGACTCATTCCTAGTTATGGATACCAAAAGACTAGAGAGCTGCTATGGCAAAGGTCTTTAAGTCTCAGAACCCCCGAGACACCCAAGAAGAGCCTGCTTTCTCTGTTCAAGTCCATTTCCATGGCCTCTGGCCTACTGAGTCAACACAGTCCCTGACTGACTTGCACTGGGGTTGGCAGGAGTCCCTCTTGTAGATTACACACAACATTCAGTAATCAGTTATTGAGACAAATTTAGATCAAAACCCTTAAGACCATTAATATTAGAGAATATTAAATGTTTGGCTTTATCTCTCAAATCCATTAATAACCAGAGTCAAGTATCTTTACTCTTTTTGACCTACAAAACAGCATTGAGATGATGCTTTAAATGAGCTGTATTCAGCCCCACCCTGGTTCTTTGTTTGAAAGCACCAGTACATGGTTCGTTCGTGGCATATTACGGGCAGCCGGAGTGCTGTGCAAGGGCAGCTGGACTAGCCCCATGTCACGTCCAATCTTGTGGCACATATATCCTTGTCTTTATAAAAGGCTTTAACCCTGCCTCAAACAATAAAAAAGCACTTGTGAACTGACCACAGAATTTTTCCATCTTTATTTTTCTTACTTGTTTACTTTTCTTAATGTCAGAACCATTTGTATCACGCGCAGGAATGTCTCCCTCAATGCGAGCTTTGGAGGCAAAAAATGTTTTTGGAGCGAGTTATGGACCACATTGTTTCCCTCTCTTTGGGTTGTTTACTTTCTTCCAAAATGGTGTAATAACTTTCATTGAGATTAGCTTTAATTATAATTTACGTAAAGGCCTTAAAATGGTATATTCATCTTAATGATAGAATTATAGTGAGTTCTGTTTCTCTTAAAGAGGGATAATGATAACAAATTAGTGTTGGATTGTTTACAGTTCCACTGTTTGTTAAGGAAGATTTGCTGTGCTTGAGTGAGATTTTGGTCTGAATTGGCAGAGAGGGGAGCGATGCGGCATGCTTAGCTTAAATCCCTAGGAATTTCCCAAACCTTGTTTTTCAAAGTAGAGAATTAGAAGGTAATAAATTTAGTCCAAGCTCAGACATACTTTATACCCCCTTTCGCCACTTGGTCTTTCTACTTTTGACCCTGTTCCACTGCGTTTCTTCTTCGGGATTGTGGAGCCGGGTAGCCCTCTGTCCTTGTAGAACACCCATCTGACTTGAGAGTCCCTGCAGGAAAGGCCATCCTGGAGTCCTATGTCGCCTCAGCAAAGGCAGGGCGGACTGTCTCTTTCCTAAGTAATGTAATTTTATAGAACAATTTGTTCCTTGGGGAATAATGTTTTTGATTGCAGGGAATCCTATTAAAAGTACAACTATTACAATCATTTGCTTTTACTTTTACCAGCCTTGCTCATAAACCCTCCATCTGTTTGTTGCTTTAAATAGAGGAACATTATAAGAGATTATCACTCGATCAAGCTGCACGTCTGAATGCTGTGCATTTTCACATATTTGTGTGGTGTGTACTGAGGAATACAAGAAAGCGAGCTGCAGATTCTGGATAAAAGGATTTTCATTTTTTGTTTGTTTTGTTTGTTTGTGTGTGTGTGTTTTCCAGCAGGGATGTATCTTGCACATTTTTAAGGGAAAACGTCTTTCTTGCTTCTAAGAAGTTACCTGGCTGTCTGTCTTGTCTTTGTTAATATGCAGATCAAAAGCAATCCGCAGGGCTCTTTACATCAAAACAATGAGTGTTCGGTGGTTGTTCGTCATAAGAGCAGCCTAAGTCAGATGTGCATTGCTGTCTAATGCCCAGGGTGGACAACACAGAGTCCACTGAGACCCCTCCATGCTGCCCATACAGCACAGCTGATCCAATGTGATACTCACCATCTGCTTTTCCTAATTATCTTTCCAAGAAGAAGCCTTTGCTGCAGAAGGCTATGAGTATGACTTGACTCTGGCCTCTATAACTTGTCTAAATACCATGCTGTAAAGTACCATGACTAAGACCTAGAAAGGGGAAGAACACTGGAGGGGCCCAAGACATGTTAGTTACTTGTTTGTGTGATGGACCATCAGCCTTTGATGAAGCAGTGTGTTATTTCTAGTACATCAGCAAATACTTAGAGGATCTGAAGAACATCCAAAGACAGTCACCTCTCTGAAATGATTATCTTGCTACAAATTTACCTGAAAATTTCCAGCAGTGGTAGTTCTCCTTTGGGTAATTATAATCCTGAATGTTAAGTTGCCACTTGGTGAGTGGGATAGGCAGTGTTATATGTACATATTAATGTGTTAGCATATGCTGGTTTTTTTCTAGAGTAGCGTGGAATGTGCCAGCCTAGGACAAGGGAGTTTTCCTAAGAGAGAAGAGAAAATTCTAAGTTTGGAATATGTCTAGGGATGAGTGGCTAAAGTAAGAATGATGTAAGTGGTAATACATGGACTCATGCCAAAGGAGAGCTTGAAGCAGAGCCTGGTGCAGAATTAACATGTGAACTCTTAGTGGATAAGGATATAGAGTGCTGAGGGAATAAGGAAAAGAAAGGGAAAAGACAGTTGAAGCCAGTTAGAAAACTTGCTGATGTTCAGCATGAAAGTGGTGTTGAGCAGTTTTTTCTCATCAAAATGGAATCATCTTTGATCTGAGACATTTATATATGTTGGATCAGTTCAGTTCAGTCCCTCAGTCATGTCCGACTCTTTGTGACCCCATGAACTGCAGCACGCTAGGTCTCCCTGTCTATCACCAACTCCCAGAGTTCACCCAAACTCATGTCCATTGAGTTGGTGATGCCATCCAGCCATCTCATGCTCTGTCGTCCCCTTCTCCTTCCGCCCTCAATCTTTCCCAGCATCAGGGTCTTTTCAGATGAGTCAGCTTTTCGCATCAGGTAGCCAAAGTATTGGAGTTTCAGCTTCAACATCAGCCCTTCCAATGAACACCCAGGACTGATCTCCTTTAGGATGGACCAGTTGGATCTCCTTGCAGTCCAAGGGACTCTCAAGAGTCTTCTCCAACACCACAGTTCAAAAGCATCAATTCTTTCTTTATAGTCCAACTCTCACATCCATACATGACTACTGGAAAAACATTGGATACTAATCCTTTATTGGTTATATCATTTGTAAATATATTCTACCATTCAGTGTATTGTCCTTTCATTCTGTCAGTGGTTTCTTCCACTCTCCAAAAGCTTTCAAGTTTCATTAGGCACTATTTGTTTATTTTTGCTTTTATTTCCTTCACTTTAGGAGACATATTCAAAAAATATTCCTCTGATTTACATCAAAAAATGTTCTGCCCAGGTTTTCCTCTAGGAGATTTGTAGTATCTGGTCTTAGATTTTGAGTTTACTTTTGTGTATGGTATTAAAGAATGTTCTAATATAATTCTTACCCATGCAGTTGTCTCGTTTCCCCAGCACTATTTATTGAACAGACTGTCTTTTCTCCATTGTGTGTTCTTGCCTCCTTTGTTGTAAGTTAGTTGACCATAAATGCATGGGTTCATTTCTGGGCTGTCTATTTTGTTCCATTGATCTGTGTCTGATTTTATGCCAGTACCATACTATTTTGATTCCTATAGCCTTGTAATATAGTCTGAAATCAGAGAGCATGATTCCTTTAGCTCCATTCTTTCTCAAGATTGTTTTGGCTATTTGAGATGTTTTGTGTTTCCCTACAAATTTTAAAATTGTTTTTTCTAATTTTGTAAAAACAAAAAGATGCATTTGGGATTTTCATGGGGATTACATTGAATATGTAAATGACCATATGGAAGTATGGTCATTTTAACAATACTAATTCTTCCAGTTCATGAACACAGCATATCTTTCCATCTGTTTGCATCATCTTCAGTTTTTTTGATCAGTATCTTAATATTTTTCCAGAGATAGGTCTATTACCTCTTTAGGTAGGTTTATTCCTAGATATTTTATTCTTTAGATACAATTGTAAATGGGGTTGTTTCCTTAATTTCTCTTTCTGAAGGTTAATTCTGAGTGTGTAGAAATGCAACAGATTTCTGTATATTAACTTTGTATCCTGCAACGTTACTGAGTTCATTAATGAGCATGTTACTGAGTTCATTAATGAGCTCTAGTGGTTTTCTGGTGGTGGCATGTTTAGGGTTTTCTATCTATAGAATGATGTCATCTATGAACAATTGTAGTTTTACTTCCACCTTTCCAACTTGGGTTCCTCTTCTTTCTTTTTAGTGCTTTGATTTTTAATATTTCTGCTACTTCCCTGGTGACTCAGATGGTAAAGTATCTTCCTGCAATGCAGGAGACCAAGGTTCGACCCCTGGGTTGGGCAGATCCCCTGGAGAAGAAAATGGCAACTCACTCCAGTATTGTTGCCTGGAAAATTCTCTGATAGGAGCCTGGCATGGGATTGCAGTCCATGGGGTTGCGAAGAGTCAGACACGACAGCAGCTAACACAACGCAACAATATGCTATTTAACTCAGTCTTTCATTTAAAAAAAAATTGTACTCCAACTTTTACCCTATATTTAAAGTTTCTCAGGCTATCTATTATAGCATAATTGCTAGGAAAGAAAATGTCCTGGGCTTGCAATAATTTATTTAACAATAACAACATTTCTAAAATATTTCAACTAATTAATCGGCTTATCAAAAAGAGTTGTCAAAAGTCATCCTAAATAGCCTGAAAAGAGTGTGTGTGTGTGTGTGTGTGTGAGAGAGAGAGAGAGAGAGAGACTTTAGAATCTGTGCAGAGAACTCCTATACTGAAATTGTAAATAGCTTTCTAACTTGCCTGTGAGCTCCACAGTAAGTCAGCTTTTACTCACGTTATAGTACTACATAGAAAAATGTATCTGTATCATACCCCATTAATTAACATCTACTTTGTGCCTTCTTTTCTTATAAAACAGTTACCTACATTCTGTGACTTGCTTAGCCTGTGGTGTCACAGAATCATGATGTTTTTGGTTTTCCCCCATCTACAACCTTTGAGACCTAATTTGAACACAGTGAGACCATTGTTTAAAGTATAACAGAGCAGTTTTGTTTCAATTAGGTGATACCATTTTTACTAAGTGAAAAATAGTACATGAGTTATTTCAGAAAGTTAATATATAAAACTAAGTTTCATCAATAGACTATCCATATTTACCTATTTACAGACTTTCATTCCCAACATCCATATTTGCCTATTTGCATATAAAGACAGTCTTCCCCAAAACTCTATTATCTGCAGAGCCATAGTATATAATCCACTTTCTGTAGCCACATTAACTTTCTCTAACTACTGCACAATTGCATTCATCTCACATGCTAGTAAAGTAATGCTCGAAATTCTCCAAGCCAGGCTTCAGCAATACGTGAACCGTGAACTCCCTGATGTTCAAGCTGCTTTTAGAAAAGGCAGAGGAACCAGAGATCAAATTCCAACATCTGCTGGATCATGGAAAAAGCAAGAGAGTTCCAGAAATACATCTATTTCTGCTTTATTGACTATGCCAAAGCCTTTGACTGTGTGGATCACAATAAACTGTGGAAAATTCTGAAAGAGATGGGAATACCAGACCACCTGACCTGCCTCTTGAGAAATCTGTATGCAGGTCAGGAAGCAACAGTTAGAACTGGACATGGAACAACAGACTGGTTCCAAATAGGAAAAGGAGTACGTCAAGGCTGTATACTGTCACCCTGCTTATTTAACTGATATGCAGAGTACATCATAAGAAATGCTGGACTGGAAGAAACACAAGCTGGAATCAAGACTGCCAGGAGAAATATCAATAACCTCAGATATGCAGATGACACCACCCTTATGGCAGAAAGTGAAGAAGAACTAAAAAGCCTCTTGATGAAAGTGAAAGAGGAGAGTGAAAACGTTGGCCTACAGCTCAACATTCAGAAAACGAAGATCATGGCATCTGGTCCCATCACTTCATGGTAAATAGCTGGGAAAACAGTGGAAACAGTGTCAGAATTTATTTTGGGGGGCTCCAAAATCTCTGCAGATGGTGACTGCAGCCATGAAATTAAAAGACGCTTACTCCCTGGAAGAAAAGTTATGACCAACCTAGATAGTATATTCAAAAGCAGAGACATTACTTTGCCGACTAATGTCCGTCTAGTCAAGGCTATGGTTTTTCCAGTAGTCATGTATGGATGTGAGAGTTGGACTGTGAAGAAGGCTGAGCGCCAAAGACTTGATGCTTTTGAACTGTGGTGTTGGAGAAGACTTTTGAGAGTCCCTTGGACTGCAAGGAGATCCAACCAGTCCATTCTAAAGGAGGTCAACCCTGGGATTTCTTTGGAAGGAATGATGCTAAAGCTGAAACTCCAGTACTTTGGCCACCTCATGTGAAGAGTTGACTCATTGGAAAAGACTCTGATGCTGGGAGGGATTGGGGGCAGGAGGAGAAGGGGACGACCGAGGATGAGATGGCTGGATGGCGTCACAGACTCGATGGACGTGAGTCTGAGTGAACTCCGGGAGCTGGTGATGGACAGGGAGGCATGGCGTGCTGTGATTCATGGGGTCACAAAGAGTCGGACACGACTGAGCGACGAACTGAACTGATGTTGCTCAAACATAATAAATGTAAGAGCATGCCTCCAAATGAAATACTCTCCTCTCCCTCCTATAAAACTTTACTTGATATACCCAACTGAGAATGATACATTGTTCAAAGAATTGTACTAGACTGTAAAAGTTTTGCACTTAAATAGTCCATGGATTCCTTAAAGTTTAAAGAGGTTATGATGGGTAGAGGTTACTATCATAGAGTCAGTGTACATCTCTTCACAAATCAGGCTTAACTGCTGCCTAACAAATTAAATTTAATTGAAAAAAAAATTAGAATCTTGTCTCCAATTTATTCAGTTCAGTTCAGTTCAGTCACTCAGTCGTGTCCAACTCTTTGTGACCCCATGAATCGCACACGCCAGGCCTCCCTGTCCATCACCAACTCCTGGAGTTTACTCAAACTCATGTCCATCGAGTCAGTGATGCCATCCAGCCATCTCATCCTCTGTCATCCCCTTCTCCTCCTGCCCTCAATCCCTCCCAGCATCAGAGTCTTTTCCAGTGAGTCAACTCTTTGCATGAGGTGGCCAAAGTACTGGAGTTTCAGCTTTAGCATCAGTCCCTCCAATGAACACCCAACCATACTTGGGGATGCACTCACTCCAAAGATGTTTGTTGGACGCCTTCAATATCGTAGAAATTAGAAATATAAGAGTAGTAAGAGGTTGGCTTACTTCTGGATCACTTTTGTCTGGAGGAGACTGATATCAGTTCAGTTCAGTCATTCATTCGTGTCCGACTCTTTGTGACCCCATGGGCTGCAGCACGCCAGTCTTCTCTGTCCATCCCCAACTCCTGCAGACTGATATACATATAAATAATCATTATATGCTATGATGGGCACAATGATAAAGATTGCACCAAAGAACTACATGAATTAAGACCCAGAAATGACAGTGAGATATTAATTCCAGATGTAACCATATTCCCACCATGTCTACAGTTAACATCTAGATCCCAGCTGCTGTCATTTCTTACCTGGATCATTCATCCCAGCCCCACTGCTCACCAGTCTCCTGATTCTGCTCTTGCCTTTCTACAGTCTATTCTTAACAGAAAGTCAGTGCAGTCCTTTAAAAAATGCAAAATCATAATCTGTGTCTCCCCTACCCATGGTTTCCCATCTCATTTAGAGTAAGAGGCACAGTCCTTACAAGACCCTATATGGCCTTGTATGATCTGTTCTAGAGAAATCAATGTCCCAGGGGCTATGAGAATGAAGCAACGCTAAGTGCAGATACCATTCCCTATCACTCTCTGTGCATTCTGCTTACTCCGGCCACACTGGCCAGTACTGGACTTCGTACTTGCCATTCAGGTCTTTGCTCAAATGTCACCTCCTTAGAGAGGCCTTCCGAGACCACTCTATCTGAAGAAGCATTCCTGCCCCCCATTGCACTCCACTTACCCTGCTTAGATTTCCTCTGCTGCACTTGTCACCCCCTGACATATTATATATTTATGGAAGCATGTATTTTTCGTCCAAACAAAGGGAAGGACTTGTTTTGTTCTGGGCTAAAGGATACCTTGCATGTGCAGACGCTCAATGCATAATTGTTTTATGAATGAATGAAAGAATGGTTCCAATTCAAAGAAGTCTGTTAGACTGTGTTTACAGACATATTGTTGCATATTAAACAGGATGAGTCTTTTTCATCAAAGAGATTTTCACTTGAAAAATCCCCCTTTCTTTATCCTGGATGAAGCAAACAAACTACTTCATTCTGTTTTAGAACAATGTAGAATGTGGAAACATGAAAAATGGGCAGTGGAAATGGGTTAACATGCAAACAGGAAAGGAATGTTAATGTCAAGAAGCAGAATGACAAGATGATGTGCAACTTGGATGGATTTGAGAAGGTCTGCGTTATAGGGGCAGGCTGTAGGAATTTGGTTGTGGACACACCTGGCTGTCTATATCAGAGACTGTATACCTGGAGATAGAAGGCCTTGTCATTCATTCAGTTAAAATTTTCAAACAGAATCTAATCTTTATTCTCAGTGTATAATTCTTATTTTTTGTTATTCAGTCCCTAAGTCATGTCTGACTCTTTGCAACCCCATGGACTGCAGCATGCCAGGCTTCCCTGTCCTTCACTCTCTTCCAGAGTTTGTTCAAACTCATGTCCATTCATTCAGTTCTTATATATATATACTCACATATGTATGTGTGTGTGTGTGTATATAAGTTCAGTTCAGTCGCTCAGTCCTGTCCAACTCTTTGCGACCCCATCAATCGGAGCACGCCAGGCCTCCCTGTCCATCACCATCTCCCGGAGTTCACTCAGACTCACGTCCATCGAGTCTGTGCTGCCATCCAGCCATCTCATCCTGGGTCGTCCCCTTCTCCTCCTGCCCCCAATCCTTCCCAGCATCAGAGTCTTTTCCAATGAGTCACCTCTTCACATGAGGTGGCCAAAGTACTGGAGCTTCAGCTTTAGCATCATTCCTTGCAAAGAAATCCCAGGATTGGTCTCCTTCAGAATGGACTGCTTGGATCTCCTTGCAGTCCAAGGGACCCTCAAGAGTCTTCTCCAACACCACAGTTCAAAAACATCCATTCTTCGGCGCTCAGCCTTCTTCACAGTCCAACTCTCACATCCATACATGACCACAGGAAAAACCATAGCCTTGACTAGATGGACCTTAGGTGGTAAAGTANTTTATAAAACAAACTCTTGTCAGACATAATTAAATTATTTATCCACGATGAATAGAACTAACTTACTTTAACTTTGTAGCTTAGCATCACAATCTTCTCAAAACTTCAGATAGGTGACTGTAAATTAACAAGGTATTTTTCCTGTCAGGAATGAAATTCAGAATTTTATGAATCTAATTAGGTAATTATAATTATCACTTATACAAATAATGTAAAAACATTTTATAGCTATCAATTAATTTAATCATTCAACAACTCCATCAGGTCAGTGTTCTCATCCCCATTTTAAAAATAAGGAAAGTAAGGCCCTGAAAGGCTCAGTCATGAGACTGGGTCACTTAATGGTGAAAGTGATAGTTGTTCAGTCATAGCCCACTCTTTGCGACCCATGGACTGTATGTAGCCTACTAGGCTCCTTTGTCCTTGGAATTCTCCAGGCAAGAATACTTGGAGTAGGTAGCCATTCCCTTCTTGCCTAGAGAATTCTATGGATAGAGGAGTCTGGCAGGCTACAGTCCATGGGGTCACAAAGAGAGACACAACGAGTTACTAACAGTTTCACATAGAGGTAGTAGCTGTGAGTAGCTGTGCATTCCAGGATGTTAATTCAAGCTCTCTACGCCCAAAGTCCATGCTCTTCTTCACTGCAACATCTCAGTGAAAGGCACTCTCTTACTTTGTAAACTTCACACTTTTCTGATGATGGAGATGCTGCTCAAAACATGTTTGAAAGTCCTCTTTTGGAGCAAATCTTAAAAGTCTCTTACAAATCGTTCATAAAATGAGGCTTAGGGTGAGCAAAAAGAAAAAAAAAAGTAGCATTCCATAACTCTGTGACCCAGTGCATTCCCTGAAATAAGTTTTTTAAAAGTACACTATAAATAAACCCAAGATGCCTTCAAATGAAAAACATTTTCTATGATTTAAGATTTTTTTTGAAGCCTTTCTATGAACACTTAGCATAGTGACTTTAAAGAATTAATTGCCTGGAAAGCTCCCATCCTGGTTTCTGCTTTCAGTCAGGAAATCATTAGTTATGTTGAAAATTTGGGAAAACTCCATCTTAGTGGACAGTTAGGAATGGTGCCCCGAAACCTAACGGCCAGCTTCTCCTTCTGTTCTGTCCCCCGCTTTGCTCCTTTGTCTGGCTTTCACCTCCTTGCCAGGTAGGGGAGGAAATGAAACTGTCCAAAGGCAGCTGAAGTGAACAACCCACTGAAGGCAAAGGGGGCTACAGCGTTTCTGCAGCCGTGACATTTAGTGACTTGGTGAGAGTCGATGCACATGAAAGTGCTTTGCAAAATACAGTGATACCCAAGTATAAATAACTGTATGGTAACCTTAAAAACGCTGAAGGCATTTTCAGAAAGGAAGTTTTGGAAATGCTTTAGGTGATCGATTTCATTCCTGGAGTCAGAGCAGTCTCTCAAGTTGGATACTTTGAAACAGACCAAAGTACAATATCTGCATCATTCCTAGAGTGGGGACTCTGAAGTTAGTCACCTTTTTATAGCTGAGTCTCATATACTCAGTTATCTACTGCTTATAACCTAGATCAAGGTGGTTTTCTAGTCATCACTCAGAAATCTGTCTTTCCCCTCTTGCTTCCAGCATATTTCATCTGTTGTTATCTCTCTGACCCTAGACTCCTTGTTGTATGTCTGACATCAATGCCACTTCTAATTTTGATCATTCATTCTCCTTTAGTTTTACTAATTTCCCAGACATTCCTTCTGTGCTTGACTCATCTACCTTGGGCCTTGACACTTCTACCCAGACCTTTACTTTCTTTAAACCTTTGATGTCCCCAGTTACCTTGGGTAAGAAATTTCATTTTAAACTCCTGTAATCCCAACCCTGACTAGGTCATACCCCTTGGGGAAGATCGGAGGGAATTTGGACATCACTTATTTGATGTATATTTAAAAATCCTTAATCTTGTCAACACTCAACACTGGCTTAATTTACAACTAAAAATCTAAACTGTGGCTTGAAGCTAGCCTCATTATGGCAGGCTAAGTTTTATCTCTGATGGTTTCTCTTATCTTTACATTTTCCCCATTTAGCTATTAAAGCAATTCCCAGTGGTTTTTAGTTCTCACTAAAATTGTTTTCTTCTTCTACGCTGTTTGGCAGAAACTGGGAAAGACTATGGCCTTTTGTTCATCAGTGCCTGCATTTGCTTCTAATTATAAAGTGCTATTTCTCACCACCTAAGGAGGACTGAGAACTTGTGTTTGTATATGTATATGCACATACATGTATATTTATATACTTAATGTCTTCTTTTTATACAAATGGTTTCGCATGCAATGTCCTGTACTTTCTTATTTTTTTCATCTAACATCCCTGAAGAACAAAATGGATGATGTGAGGGTCAGTTTTATGTGACAACTTGACAGGCCAAAAGTGCCCATGTTAAATGCTATTTCGGGATGTCTCTTTGAGGGTGTTTCTGGATAAGATTAGCATTTGAGTTGGTGGACTCTGAAAGTAGATTTCCCTTCCCAATGTGGGTGGGCATACTCCAGTCTATTGAGAACCTAAATAACACAAAAGGCAGAAGGAGGAATTTGCCTCTTATTTCTGCCTCACTACTTAAGCTGGACAGCACATCTTATCTTGTGCTCTTGGACTGAGCTTTACACCATTGGTTCTTCTAGTTCTGAGACCTTTGGATTTAGGCTGAATTACAGCACCTGCTTTTCTGGGTCTCCATGGCAAAGTTTGAACTTCTTTAGCTCATAATCTCATCAACCAATTCTTCATAATAAATATTCATCTATATCAATATCTTATTGATTCTGTGTCTCTGGAGAACCCTAATACAGATGGTATGCTGCTGCTGCTGCTAAGTCACTTCAGTCGTGTCCAACACTGTGCGACCCCATAGACGGCAGCCCACCAGGCTCCCCCGTCCCCAGGATTCTCCAGGCAAGAATACTGGAGTGGGTTGCCATTTCCTTCTCCAATGCATGAGAGTGAAAAGTGAAAGCGAAGTCGCTCAGTCATGTCCTAGCGACCCCGTGGACTGCAGCCTACAAGGCTCCTCTGTCCATGGGATTTTCCAGGCAAGAGTACTGGAGTGGGGTGCCATTGCCTTCTCCTCAGATGGTATAGCATTACTAAAAGACACACTAAATCAAGAAGATATAATCATGCATGCATATATGTCTATCAGAATAGAGCTACATATAAAAAATACTGCTAGAACAATATGGAGGGGAGGAAAAATAAACAGTTTTGGTTGGAAACTCGTAGGCATGCGTTCTTCAGTGTGTTTCAAGTCTTAGTAAAATGTTAAGATTTAGTAACTCCATAAGTTGAAGTGCTTCACAGTTACACAGACATCATTTGTCAGGATAACTATTTACATTGTTTCTCCACTTATTTGCTTTTGTGGATTTGAAAAGTACATTTTTAACTCATTTGAGTGCAGTGGTTTGTGATGGCGCTTTTGCAGACAGTGGCTCAGTGGAGGAACCTCTTGCTTGGTCATTTAGGTCACCTGATCTGTCTCTATTATGTTTATCCTCACAGGGTCACGTTCAAACTGCCTGTCGTGTGCTCATCAAAACCTCCTTCTCTGGAGGACTTGGAAGCCAGAAATAAATGTAGTTCTTTCTATCACTGAGAAGCAGCTGAGGATTTTTTTTACAGTTTGAAAATCAACTAGAGTGATGGGTAGCACAAGACAGTAGTTATGTTGACTTTTAAAAAGAAACATATCAATATGTTTAAATAGTTAACTTTTCAGATAGTATCATTATAATGTGCAGTTCTGAAATGATTGAAGCTTAACCCTGCAGTAAGACTCTTGGGACTCCCTTAATACTCTAGATATAAAAACTTAACTTTAATGTGTTTGCAGATCATCTTTTGTGAGTCTTTGGCTTACCTTTTTCCTTTATTGTCTTTTGATGTGATCAAATTCCTTAGTATTTATAAAATATATGTACTGGAGAGTGCCAGGGCTGTGATATATTTGACAAAATTCTTCAGTACCTTGAAATCATGAAGTTATTCTATATTTTCTCTTAAAAACTATAAAATTTTGTCTTTCACATTTAGGTGTTGTATCCATCTGAAATTTCCCATGTAGTGGTGCAATTTGGGATAGAATTAAGCTTTTTGACTACATGGCTAGCTTATTGTTCCACTTTAAATGTTCTTTCCTTTTCAGAGCCATCTGTGGCATTACCAAATTTGTGTATATATGTGGAGTTATTTCTGGGCTCTGTTTTATTCAGCATGGGTAATTACCTTCTCTTGTGCCAATATTACCATATACTAATTTTCTACTTGCTATAGCTATGTGATTTTTTTTCCTCCTTCCTTTTCCTCCTCTCTTTTTCCTCCTTCCTTCCTTTCCTTCCTTCCTTCTCTCTATTCTTTTCTTCCTTCTGTCCAATGATCTTCCACCTTCCTTCCTTTCCTCAATTTTATTGAGGTATGATTTACATACAATAAACAATTCATGAGTTTATTTTAAGTTTAGATGAATTGTGCCAAATACATGAACCTGTATATTCACAATGCCAATCAAGATATAAAACATTCCCATTACCCCTAAAAGTTCCCTTATACTCCTTTACAGCCCGATCCCCAACCCTACTCAGTGACTCATTTATTTTTGTCATTATAGATTAGTTTTGCTTTTTCATGAACTTAACGTAAATGGAGCCATGTAGTTCGCAAAAAGTTGGACATGACTGGGTGGCTGAATAACAACAACGAATGTACTTGTTTTGTGTCTGGATCATTTGCTTAGTATTATATTCCTGAAGTGTACCTACACTGTTGCTTTTCATTACTGAATGGCATTTCAGTATATGCAGATACAACAATACCACAATTTGCGTCTCCATTTTCCTTGGTGGATGTTTGCCTTTTACCAAGTTTGGGGGTATTTTTTCTTATTCTTGGATACAATATAAAATTCACCATTTTAGCCATTTTTAAGTGTATAATTTAGTGGCATTAAGTACATTGACCATCTTGTGCAACCCTTGTCACTCCATTTACAGAACTGTTTTTTTACCATGCTGAACAGAAATCCCAAAGCTCTTAGACAATAACTCCCTATTTCTTCTTTCCCCAGCCTCCAGTAAACTCATTACCCTTTCTGTCTCTGTGAATGTGCTTATTCTACACACATCAAGTGGAATCATTAGAGTATATATCTATCCTTTTTGTGTCTGGCTTATTTCACTTAGCATAATATTTTCAAGGGTCATCCATGTTTTAGCTGTATTAGAATTTTATTCCTTCCCTTTTTACAGATGAATAATATCTCATTGTATGTATATGTCACATTTCGTTTATTTATTCATCTTGCTGGATGTGTGCATCGCTGCACCCTTTTGGCTATTGAGCATGATGCTGCTACGAACATGGATGTACAAGTATCTGTTGAGGTCTCTGCTTTCGGTTCTTTTGGATATATGCCTGAAAGTGAAATGACTGCATCGTAAGGTAGTTCTATTGGTTAACTTTTTGAGGATTTGCCATACTGTTTTCAAAAGAGTTGCACCATTTCCAACCACAGTACGTAAGGGTTCCAATCTCTGGTGGGTTTTTTTGTTTTGTTTTGTTTTATAATACCCATTTAGTGGTATGAAGTGGTATCTCACTGTGGTTTTGATTTGTATTTCCCTTATGACTTGGGACGCTAAGCACCTTCTCACGTACTTGTTGGCCATTCACATATCTTCTTTGGAAAAAAGTCTGTTCAAGTCCTTTACCAATAGTTGATTGGGGTTTTATTTTCTCATTTACTTTGAGTTGCAGTATTTCTTTATATGTTCTGGATCCTAATCCCTTCCAGATACATGATTTACAGATATTTCATTCCAGTCTGTAGGGTGCCTTTTCACACCCTGGATAGTGTCCTTTGTTTCACAAAAGGTTTAAATTTTGGTGAAGTCCAGTTTACCTATCTTTGCTGTCATTGGCTTTGGTGTCATAGCCAAGAAATTATTGCCAAATTCAATATTTTAAAGATTCTCCTTAATGTTTTCTTCTAAGAGTTTTATAATTTTAGCTTTTTCTTTACATCTTTGATATATTTTTTGTTAATTTTTGTATATAACAGTAAGGATCCAGTTTCATTCTTTCACATATGAATAACCAGTTTTGCTATAGTCATTTTTTGAAGAAACTATTTGAAAGGAATTGTCACCCTTGTTGAGAATCAGTTGACAATACATGTGAGGGTTTATTTCAGACCCTCTCTTCTGTTTCATTGCTGAATATGTCTGTTTTTATGTCAGTACCACACCAGTTGATTATTATTACTTTTGGTAAACAACTGTATTAGCTGGGTTATATGCTAAGAGTATGTTTAGCTTTGTTTAAAACTTCTTAATTATTTCCAAAGAAGTTGTATCATTTCATACTCTAAACAGCAATGTATGAAAGTTCAGTTATTATATATATAAGCCAACATTTAGTGTTAATGGTCTTTTAAAATTTTAGCCATTATATTTCAAATATAGTGTTACAGTATTGTGATTTTATTTGCATTTCCCTGATGATTAGTAATTTTGAGCATGTTTTCATGTACTTGTTGGACATTCATAACTCTTCTTTCATGAAATATTTGTTCAAATCTTTTAATTGGCTGTGTGTCTTGTTATGATAAAGTTGTAAGAATTCTCTATATATTCTTGATACAAGTCTTAGTCAGGTGTGTGTATTGCAAATATTTTCTCCCAATCAGTCACGCCTTTTTGATTTCTTAACAGCATCTTTCAAACAACTTAAATTTTTTTTCTCATTTTAGAAATAATTTCATACCTACAAAAATTTGCCAAAAAATAACACAAAGTATTCATTATTACTTTGTTATTTTCTCCCTTTCAGTTACTTTGAGTGAATTTTTCTTTCCTAGTTTGATAATACAGGAATTTTGATCATTGGCTTCTAAGCTGTCTTCTAAATAAAAGCATTTAAAGCAACACATTTCTTCCTAACTACTGTTTTAGCTTCATCCTCAGATTTCAACATGTAATGATTTTAGGTCATTCCTTTAAAAATATTTAATAATAGTAATTATAATTATCCAAGGATAATTATAAAAGGCCTAAAAAAGGAGTAAGCTATTTTAAGAACAAAATAAAAGCAACTGGAAACTCCAGGGAAAATGTAAAACATTTAGAAAATGGCTTTACTTTGTTCTATATTGAACCATAGTTACATAATCAAAATTATTTAAACAATAATAAAGGTCCTTACAAGGGAAGCTTTACTTCTGCTGCTGCTGCTAGGAAACTTTTTTTACTAAGGTAATTACTAGAGTCAGTAAAGTTCTTCAGGATGCAGTTAAATACTGATCTTTCTTCATGAACTTATCTTCTATGTTATGAATCCTTTGTAAGTCCACTCTTTAAAAAATATGCATTTATTTATTTGGCTGCGCCTTAGTTGTGGCACTCAGATCTTTGATTTTTTGTGTGTGGTGTTTGGAATGTTTAGTTGCAGCATGTGAGATTTTTTTTTTTTTTCTAGTTTTGGTATACAGGATACTTAGTTATAGCATATGGGATCTAGTTCCCTGATCAGAGATTGAGCCCAGGCTCCCTGCATTGGAATTGCAGAGTCTTAGCCATTGGGCCACCAGGGAAGTCCCTGTAGGTCCATTCTTGTTCAGCTTGAGAACATATTTTTTTATTATACACAGATTATTATATATATTCCACTGATTCTGATCATTTCTTCAGGATTGTCAATTATAGCATCTTACAAATCAATAATTTAACTCAATAAGTAAATAACTTAACTCAATAATAGCACTTTTAACCTTTTTAGTTTACTTGTCTAACTACTGTCTTTTCCACTATACTATAACTCATTCGTCATATAAACAGTACGATTCAGTTCCGGATTTCCAAAACTTAGCCCACCATGAGGCACACTGTAACTGCTCATGCTTACTAAATGAATGGATCTGAAGACACTTGATCTGGTTATTAAGAGAACATGTTACTTTTTGGCTGTTTCCTCGAGAAAGGAGAACAAAGAAAAGAGTGAGAGAAGATGTGATTGAAGAGGAAAGGAGAATACTGAATACATTTAATAGATGTCCCCTCTCTAAAGCACTTAAGCAGCAGCAAGCATGCCCTTGGAGCATGTCTGATGATATTTCAGAGCCTCTCGTCACAGATCACCTTGCAATCCCAGGTCACAAGGTGGGAGCTGCCAGCAGTCCTGGTATTAAACCACCGCGCTGGCTTCCAGTCCTCCTTTAAGTGAGGTGGCTTGCGGTGGACTAGCCTAGGGTAACTATGCCAACTTACAGCTGTCCTGTCCCTGTCTCCCTGCCAAACAGACTTAGATTTCAAGTGAGTAGTTTCACAAGCCTGCAAGGAATGGATATTTATAAAGACAAGTTATGTCGTGGTCATATTCACATAGCATCACCATCAGCTCAGCATCCAGGCAAACCAGTCATATCCTGTGAACAGTTGGCTTTACGGGATGCAGGGAGCGGGCAGACAGACTCCTGGGGAAAACGGGGACAAAGGGGTCTGACCAACTTAACTACAGGGACGCATACAACCTTTCTTCTTTTCATTAGGGCTTTTATCAGAGGCCTTTGACCTACCGTGGAAGGAGCATGCATCTTAGAATCGATGGATCTTGGTTTGGGTTCAGGGACTGCTACTTACTTTCTTGGTGTCCTTGAGCAAGTCCCTTCCCATCTGCCTGTCTCTGGGTCTGGTTTCCTTATTTGAACAATGTAAACCTCATAATCTTATTTTGAGGATTATAAAGAAATAATGGATGTGAGCATTCTTTGAAAAATATAAATTATACTGTGCTTTTTCTTACCGGGATATGCCTCAAGGCCATTCAGCATATAGTGTTCAGTTCTTACGTATATAATATTAAAAGGAAATATTACCAAACCAGGAAAAATTGCTTGTGTTAATTACCAGTATGGCAGGGAGAAGCTTCCCTAATACTTAATTTTCTTGTTTGTTAACCCACTAGTCAAACATTATTGAACATATCCTCCCCATAATAAAAAAGATTTGATTGTGTATTATTCAGTTATCCAGACAACACTTATCACGTGCTCAGGTGAAAGGCACTAGGTTAGCTCCCATGAGTGAACTAGTAAGGAAAAGGAAGAGAATCCACACTCAGAATTAGGTAGTTATAATATGTCAAGGCTGCATCGGATAAGTGTTATATTTCTAGTAGTTTCTAGAATCACAACACATTGGACATGTATGCCTATATAATATCTCACTTCCTTCAACTATTACCTAAGGTATGAATTATGTCGACACTGTATTTTGATAACTAAAAAATATCACACTGCGGGGGATATTCTAAATATTTAAAGTAGATATAATTATAAGAAAACTCTTCCTTATATTCACCATCTGTCTTATAGCCATGCAGCTTGCTTCCTTTTATACATGATGGTCACCCCTTGGATATTTAAAGATGCCCATCATGCTTCTTCCTACTTTCTCCACGATATATATATATATAGCCCCCGGTCCCTTCCCTCTCAATTCTGCTTTGGCTCTTAGGAGCCTGCTTAGTCTTTCCTGTGTCCTACTCAGCATGTCACATTCCACCTGGCCTCAGAATTCTAGAAGTGGTTCTACCAGGGCAGAATAGGATGTGACTGTAATCTCCATGCTGAAAGCCCTCACTGACATTTATAGTCATAGAGATACTGGCAAACCCTAAATTTGTTTTCATGTAGTGTATCTCCTTTTCCATGTAAGTATATTCCCTCATTCTGTATTTTTCAAGTTTATTTTTCAGAACAACATTCACAACTTCACAGTTGTATTTACTAAATTGTATTTTTAGATGTTGGCATAAGCTGCCTCTAACACAAGTCATCTCCATTATAGTACAGTCCCCACTAGGATCAGAAGGAGAATGATTCAAAGTTTGACGCACAGTTTATAACTCATGCTTTGCCCCAGAGAGTTTGCCTGGGATTCACTTTTAATCACTTCCCACAGTTCTATTTATGATGTCAGCGTTCTTATACGTCCTACAGAAGTTCTCAGGACCCATATGATTTATACCACCAAGACTCTCCCATTAAAATTGTGAATAACCCTTTCCTCCAGGAGTCAAAAAACAATTAAAACTTGACATAGGAGTCAGATAGGGACAAGAATGGCAGCTTTATCATTGATATAATTAAATGCAAGTATGTGGAATGGCCCTGGCCAAGACTGTACCGCCCTTTTGCCAGTTGGGTGTCGGGGGTGCTCTGTGCTCCTGTAAGCTTCCCTACCTCCCAGCAACCAGAACAAAACAGGAAATCAGAACCTTGCAGGCAGGCAGATGGACAGCGTAGAGAGTACTCAGAGGGGCAGAGCTGCACACACTAGGCTGGGGCCCAGTTTCCCACAGCACGTTAACTCCTCCCTTGAGGTGGGGAGAGGCACTTCTGAAGAGTGACTGTCTGCGTTTTCTCAGCCGAAGAGGAATACTGAGTGAGGGGGGAAAGGGTTCCCTCACACCTCCTTACACTCACACATAGGTGCTGAGTCCCTTTAGCGTCATCAACTGCAGGGTGACGGGGCTGGCTTGTATGGGTCCAGGGACCTCTTCCAAGGCGACCTACTTATCCACACTCAGGCCCAGTAGCCACTTCCCATTGTCCATGGCCTGTGAGATTTTGTCTGCATGGCTGACAGCCCTGACGTCAGCCTGGAAACTGCACACATCTGACGCAGCACATCATTTCGTCTCTGTGGAATGTCACACTCGGTGAGGGCCGGTGTTACTTGATGCAGGACACCTGGGCGTGGAGGGAAACATTCTGCTCTGCGGCTTTGCTTTTCTCTCCATGAAGTCCCCATCCTCCCTGTGCCACCCTGGGTGTGAGCCTGGAGTGGAAAGACCCCTGACTGAGATGGGGAATGTTGCGATTGACAGGCCCTCCATCTGCTCCTTGGAGGTCCTCTTAGACTTGCCTGTTTATATTCCTCTCCCTTCCAGGTTTCCCTTTTATCCTGGAGACAAAGCCCAAAGAGGCTCCTCCACTTTCACGATCACGTGTTATGAGTCCTCCTCTCTCTCCTAGGGTCTAATAGTTCTCGCTTGTGCAGGTTACTGGAAGCTTTTGCAATCTCCACTTCCACTCAAGAATTACTAAAGTAGGTAGAATGTTGTTTCAGTCTCCCTACTTGTGCTGTGTGTTTCTACTTCTCCTTCACCTTCCAGAAGGTAGCCACCGCCCCATCATACAGACGTGGCTCCTGGGTCCATTTGCTTCTTAGGTGTGGTGATTGAAGAAACGCTTGGGTGTAGAACTCCATTTGCAATATTTAGAAGATCTGTCTGTATTAATTATCCAAACTTTCCCTATATACCCACCCACCCCCTCTTTTTAATTTTTTTTTACTAGTAATACCTTAATTTTTTCCCAAATAATTCCATAACCAGTATCTCATTTGGACCTCAAAAGGATCTCATGAGTGAGGCAAATCATGAGTCTATCTTTCCATTTTGTATTCCGGGACAGAGGCACAAAAAGGTGAAGTCATGAGCCCAAGATTTAGGAAAGAGTGGGGGCAAAATCGGGACCAGACACCACATCTGACGCTGAAGCCAGCATACCTTCTACTGAGTCTGTGTGTACAGACCTCAGAGGGTATTAGCAGTCACTAGGGCTCCGTGATTGACAAGATGCCCACGAAAAGCCAGTCCCATCAGCCCCTAGTTGAATGTCCTGCTTTGAGAAGGCACATCCCCCGAGTAAATGGAAAGAATTATTTATTGTGGGGGAATAAAACAAAACTAAGCCAAATGAAGCATAGAAGGTTTGGGTGACATTTAGGTGGCAAGAGCCAGAGTTTAAGTGAACTGGAAATTGATGGGAGATGAGGCAGTGGAATGACAGAGTTTAACTCTTTGAAACCTGTTTAGTGTTTTAATGGCTCAGATGGACTAAAGGAAAAACGGAACACTCATTTAGTCGTTAAAGAACCCTGGTACTCTCTGTTAAATCCATTGGGAAAAAAATTTGGATGTACCAGAAGCAGCAGTTTCTCATTTACATGTTTGTCTAAATTATGTTAATGAGAAAAAAGAGTGAATTATAGACACACATCCACACAGAGCTTGCAATACTGTGAAGCTTTGACTTTAATTAAGACCTGTGGTTTTGCCCCTCCATCCTTTATTAGAATGAAAGCATCATTAAAGAGAAGAAAAACAATAGACAACGAAAACCTCCCACCAAGAAAACTTCTGCTATTCTGGATAGCTCATAGGCCAAATTATTCCACTTTAATGGAAAGAAAAACCTAATGCAAGGGAATCCATGTGTACAGATGACTGGAGTGCATCCACCCATCTCCCAAAGCATCACATTTCCAAAGGGCACAGATAGCCTCCTGCGATGCCTCTTTGGTTTGTTTAATTTCCTCACGATGCATCATCCTCTAAGGAGATGGGCCCAAGTTCTCCCTCTCTCTCACATTGTTTTCAAACCTAGTTACCACTGCATGCATTTCTAAATGACAAAGCAACTGGGTCTAAACCTTGACATGTCCAGCGAAAACCCAAACTGACAGTTGGAAGGGGCAGAAAGAGGAAGGCACTGCCCATTCTTCCTTCATCCCAAATGTCATCCCTTCCTTGTCCAGGCTGCCCAGGCAACCCTGATGAAGAAACGAGCAGACACTTGAAAGTTTCTGACAGGTGTCACGGGCGCAGGCCTTGAGAAACTAGGAGTGATAGAGCTTGGCGTGACAGAGGCAGAGATACTGAGGCTGGCCCCAGGACATGCAGAGTTCGGTGTCTGTCAGTTCCGATCCTTGTCACGCTCCTGCTCCATAATGGTAACTGCAAACAGACAGTGCCAGCGGGAAGTGTTCAGAAAACTTAAAAACATCTTTTCCTGACCAAGTGATGTTGCCAAGCTGCAGTAATGTAGGATCCGCTACCCAAAGTGGGTGCACTCCAGCTAAGCGTGTCAGAAGCAGGTGGCAGGGCTGATCACACTGGTGGGTGCGCAGTTTGCTTGCTGTCTTTCTTTGTACTCTGCCTTGCCCTCCAAGACTAGAGTCGCAGTCTCCCATTCCTTTCCACATTTGTGCATGTGATTTTCGTTCTGCCAGCATCTTCCTCCACCAGTAACTTCTTAATTCCTTGCATATGATCTCTGCAACAGATCCTGCTTGATCTAAATATTTGGCAATCCTGCTCTTCTGACCTGGCTGGAGAGTGATTGATAATGAGAGAGGAGGGCAAGCTTCTTGGTAACACCATGCACATAGTTTCATAAATATTGCTCCATTGCATTACTTTGAAATATTACTTCTTTTAACGGTCTGCAAAGTCAAATAATTGTGCTAAATAAAAATCCATGGCTGGGCCTCTCACCCAACCAAACTAACAGGTGGCAATCAAGCTCACCTGGTGGGAGAACCCAACTTGATTAACTCCAGCCCAGAAGTGATGGTTAACTGGCATTAAGGCATGATGGATGCTGGCAGGTGCGTGTATAATCTTTTACCTGGCCTTCCAGCTTTTTAAGAGGGGATGTATTTATTTAATAGTTCTTAACCCAATACATTGGCTTGCGGTTAAGCATTTTCAAATAACATAAGGACTTTATAAGTGCATTTATTTAAATAAAATCCAACCAATAATTATTTGACAAAAAGTCAGTGGCGCATGTAGTCTCTGAGTCTGGTTTCTACCGAAAATTCCATGGGGCCTCAGGCAGAGTGATAAATCAACCATGGTGCGATTGTCTCCCTCTCCAAATGCCAAGAGTCAGTGCTGAAGTGGAAAGAGTTCTGGTTTCACAGCGACCCAAGGTGAGCCTGAACTTTGAGAATGGCAGGGGACCAGGCTAGATATTTTTATTACAAACTGCACTGTGAAGTGTCAAGATAAGTTTAGGCCACAGGTGCGGTTATATCTTAGCTTCAGCCAGTTTCTGCTCTGGTTTTGTGCTTGGTGACTGGAGGTGACCTTTTTAATAGAATATCTCCTTTCCAGGAGGCCTGCATGAAAACAGTGATGGTGTCAGCTTGTGTAAGGACCCACACGTTCTCCCCATGTACGCACCACTCTTAAAATCTCCTCCTTTTCCATCTCTCCAGCTCATGTGTCTGCAATGTTGACCCCTGCATATGTTTTTCTAACCAGTTTTATCTTCCAGCCTCTAATTTTGCATCTCTGTACAGACAAGAACCCCTGAAACACATGCATGCTAGGCTGAAGGAACATGCTTGCTCCCATCAACCACGTTCCCTGCTGGATTTCCTCCTCTGTTTGTGGCTCTGCCCCTCTCCCTGGGGCCCTCCCTCTAAACCTTTGAAATCTCCTCTTCCTTTGCTCCCTAGAGTCAAGCAGTTATGCAGGCCTGTCAGTTTTCTCATATAAAACCTACATCTGCCCCCCACATTTAGTTTTGAAAGAATGTTTTTATAATTTATTTTATAAAATTACACATGTTCATCATGAACTTTTCAAACAATATGTCAAAGCATAAAGAAGAAAGACAAGTAAAACCAATTTTTTTAATTAAAAATAATATCCAAAATCATATTGTCCATAAATAGCTCATAAAATTAGATAACATTCTTCTAGATTGCTTTTGTGCACATAGATGAATAGACGGATGGATGCATGGAAAGAAATCTTACAAAAACTGTATTATAATACCCATGTTATTTTGACAAAAACATTAAATGTATTTTTATTTGATTTTGACAGGAAAAAAGTAAAACAATGAAAATGAAGGGAATTGTTTAACTTTATTTCTTTATGTAAGAGATAAATGCCTAAATTATCTGAAGATGAAAGAAATGAGCTTACAACTTTAAGAGACTATGAAAGTATTATTCTTAAAATTCCACTTCAATTTTCATCAGTAGTGATCGAATTCACCCTAAGGGAAATAAAAAGGTCACCCTCTTATACTTCCTGTTGGCTGTTTATCCTCCACCTCCCAAATTTACTTACCAAGATGCGTAACATTTTTATTCTGTAATCAAACTGTCCAGAGTTTAGTGTCTCAGTTCTTCATTTGAATTACTTGATTGCTCACACTCACCACCAGTCATTTCTCTGAAGCTTCTCCATTTCTGTGTGTGTGTTTTTATTCTCTCTGCTTAGTGAGATTTGATTGTGCAGTACTTTTATCTAGAAAGAATTTCAGTGCTGCTTACATTGTGTTCCTCACTTGCTGAAGTCGTACTTTCATTCTTCAGCAAGATGCAGACGTTGTACTACTGGTTTCTGAATTTTGAATACTACGTGCTTATAATGCTACATCATCACCATTCCTTTTCATTAGCCTGGATTTCATCATGGTGTGATTTTATTCCTAACCCTGCCCCGACCTTTCCCCTCAAAAAGAAAAAGGACTAAAGGTGGTTATATGCTCAAGTTCTGTCACATTTGAAAATGTCTTCAGTTTGTTCCTGTACTCGAATAACAACTTGACTCCTTACTACATTCTTAAATCTTGGGGCTCCCCCAACACACAATATTTATTGACATCATTCCATTGCCTATGATAAAAACATGAGATATCTTTTTCTTTGTATCCATTCTCAATCATTATTTATTTATTTGTATGTTTTTATCCCAAAGTCAATTTAAAAAATACAGAAAAATACCTAACAAGTTTGGTGTAATAACCAACATCATTTTCAGCAAATTTTAGCATGATGATTTATTTACTTTAAATATCTTTACCCTATAAAACATACAAACTTACGTTGTTGTTGTTGTTAGTCACTAAGTCATGTCTGATTCTTTGAGACCCCATGGATTGCAGTACACTAGGCTTCCCTGTGGAGAAGGCAATGGAGCCCCACTCCAGTACTCTCGCCTGGATAATCCCATGGATGGAGGAGCCTGGTAGGCTGCAGTCCATGGGGTGGCTAAGAGTCGGACATGACTGAGCGATTTCACTTTCACTTTTCACTTTCGTGCATTGAGAGGGAAATGGCCACCCAGCCCAGTGTTCTTGCCTGGAGAATCCCAGGAACGGGGCAGCCTGGTGGGCTGCTGTCTATGGGGTCTCACAGAGTCGGACACAACTGAAGCGATTTAGCTGCAGCAGGCTTCCCTGTCCTTCACTATCTCCCTGAGTTTGCTCAAACTCATGTCCATTGAGTCAGTGATGCCATCCAACCATCTCATCCTCTCTTGTTCCCTTCTCCTCCTGCCCTCAGTCTTTTCCAGCATCAGGGTCTTTTCCAGTGAGTTGGCTTTTCATATCAGGTGGCCAAAGTACTGGAGCTTCATGTACCTCATCTTACGTGTTCCTTGCTCATTTTATTTCCCAGTACTCTTGCACAGAGAAATCTCCTGTCCTTAATTTGGTGTTTTGCAAGTTCTATACATGTTTTTCCTGGCTTCCCTGGTGGCTCAGGATGGTAACGCGTCTGCCTGCAGTGCAGGAGACCTGGGTTCGACCCCTGGGTTGGGAAGATCCCCTGGAGAAGGAAATGGCAACCCACTCCAGTATTCTGGCCTGGAGAATTCCATGGACAGTGGAACCTGTTAAGGCTACAGTCCATGTGGTTGCAAAGAGTTGGACACAACTGAGCAATTTCAGAGATACATGCTTTTATAGCATTCTTACATATGTATGTAGCTAAGAATTATGGATACATAGTATGATATTTAACAGACTGTTTCAGATTTATTTAAATGCTGTCATACAGAATTTATAGTTCACACCTTGCTTTTCTCCTCCAGCATTACTTTTGCAAGATTTCTCAATGTCAGTACAAATAGTTTAATGATTTTCATATTTTTCCTATTGATGGATATTTAGTTTGTTTCCAGCTTCACTATGAAAAGTATTGCTGTAGCAAATAAAACTTGTTCATTTGTAGTCTTTGACATGTGTGAGAATTTCTTTACTGTAAGCATTCAGAGGTAAATTCGGGGCCATGTGTGGACTATGTGTGTCTTTAACTTTGACATTGCTAAATAACTAGATAAATTTTATATCACAATCAGGGCTATATTATACTTCCCAATAATTTACATACTCACAGGCCATTTAAAGTGTCATACCTTTTTTCATATATTCCCATGTAATAGATTTTAAATGATACCTTAATATTAGTCTCTTTTACTTCTCTGATGGTCCAGTGGTTAAGACACTGTTTCCAATGCAGGGGGTGTAGGTTTGAACCCTCGTCAGGAAACTCATATCCTACATGTCATGTGGTATGGCAAAAAATTAAAAAATTAATTTGAAAAGTATTCATCCCTTTTACAGTTTTTGAGTTCTGACTACCAGTGAGATTGAGCATATTTTCCAATGTTTAATGGCCTTATTTCTTCTTTTAAGGTTCAGTTCAGTTCAGTCCAGTCACTCAGTCGTGTCCGACTCTTTGTGACCCCATGGACTGCAGCACACCAGGCTTACCTGTCCATCACCAACTCCCAGAGCTTACTTAAACTCATGTCCATCGAGTTGGTGATGCCATCCAACCATCTCATGAAAGAAGAGAGTGAAAAAGTAGGCTTAATACTCAACATTCAGAAAACAAAGATCATGGCATCCAGTCCCATCAATCACTTCATGGCACATAAATGGGGAAACAATGGAAGCAGGGAGAGACTTTATTTTGGGAGACTCCAACATCACTGCAGATGGTGACTGCAGCCATGAAATTAAAAGACACTTACTCCTTGGAAGAAAAGTTATGACCAACCTAGACAGCATATTAAAAAGCAGAGACATTACTTTGCCAAAAAAGGTCCATCTTTTATGGTATAGCTGTTCATATCCTTTGCCAGTTTTTCTACTGGCTTGAGTTTTCTCTTATTGATCTTTAAGGGCACTTTATATAAGCTGTTTCCAATAAATTAGCAGTTTTGTATGCTGCACATATCTTTCCTAATTCCACATCTAATTGCTTAACATTTTGTGTGGTGTCTCCTGTAATAAGAAACATTTTAATGTATTAGTTGAATTTATTTGCTTTCTTTGTGATCTATGGTTTGTGTAGGAGAAGGCAATGGTAACCCACTCCAGTACTCTTGCCTGGAAAATCCCATGGACGGAGGAGCCTGGTAGGCTGCAGTCCATGGGGTTGTGAAGAGTCAAACTGAGCAACTTCACTTTCACTTTTCACTTTCATGCATTGGAGAAGGAAATGGCAACCCACTCCAGTGTTCTTGCCTGGAGAATCCCAGGGACTGGGGAGCCTGGTGGGCTGCCATCTATGGGGTCACACAGAGTCAGACACAACTGAAGCAACTTAGCAGCAGCAGCAGCAGCATGGTTTTTGTATCTTTCTTTAAAATCTTTTTGAATCATGAGACTGTAAATATAATCGTGTACATTCTTCTAAAATTTTAAAATTATGCTTTTTTGATAATCACAGCCAACATACTGAATTAATTTATTTTATATACAAATCTGGAACCATATTCTAAATAATTTGATATTCTGATCTTGTGAGAATTTTCTCTTGATTCCAAAAATTTCATTTTTATTGAACTATAGTTGATTTATAATATTGTGTTAGTTTCAGGTATACAAGGTGATTTGTAGGTTGTTGTTATTCACTCACTTAGTCGTGTCCATCTCTTTGTGACCCCGTGGACTCCAGCATACCCAGCTTCCCTATCCTTCACTATCTCCCCGAGTTTGCTCAAACTCATGTCCATTGAGTTGATGGTGTCATCCAACTATCTCATCCTCTCTTGCCCCCTTCTCCTCATGCCCTCAGTCTTTCCCAGCATCAAGGTCTTTTCCACTGAGTCAGCTTTTCATATCAGAGGGCCAAAGTACTGGAGCTTTAGCTTCAGCATCGGTCCATTCAATGGATGTTCAGAGTCGATTTCCTTTAAGATTGACGGGTTTGATCTCCTTGCTGTCCAAGGGACTCTCGAGAGTCTTCTCCAGCACCACAGTTCAAAAGCATATGTCTTTATATTCTTTTCAGGTTCTTTTCCATTTTAGGTTATTACAAGATATTGAATATAGTTTCCTGTCCTTGTTGTCTATTTTATATACAGTGGTATATATCTGTTAATTCCATACTCTTAATTTATCCCCCAGTTTCCCCTTTGGTAACCATAAGTTTGTTTTCCATGTCTGTGAGTCTGTTTCTGCTTTGTAAATCAGTTCATTTGCGTTATTTTTTAGGTTCCACATATAAGTGATATCATATAATATTTATCTTTCTCTGTCTGACTTACTTCACTTAGGATAATAATCTCTACATCCATCTATGTTACTGCAAATGTTAATTACATCATTCTTTTTTATGGCTAAGTAATATTCCCTTGTATATATGTACTGCATTTAATATAAAAAATTTATTTATTTTCATGGGAGGCTAATTACAATATTGTATTGGTTTTGCCATTCATCAACATGAATCCACCACGGGTATACATGTGTTCCCCATCCTGAACCCTCCTCCCACCTCCCTCCCCGTACCATCCCTCTGGGTTGTCCCAGTGCACCAGCCCCAAGCATCCTGTATCATGCATCAAACCTGGACTGGTGATTCATTTCATATATGATATTATACATGTTTCAATGCTATTCTCCCAAATCATCCCACCCTCTCCCTCTCCCACAGAGTCCAAAAGACTGTTCTATACATCTGTGTCTCTTTTGCTGTCTCGCATATATGTACTGCATCTTCTTCATCTGGTCTTCTGTTGAGAAACATTTAGGTTGCTTCCATGTCTGTAAATAGTGCTGCTGTGAGCATCAGGGTGCATGCATCTTTTCAGAGTTTCCATCTTTTCTTGTCATATGTCCAGGAGTGGAGTTGCTGTAGTATATGGTAACTTTATTTTTAGTTTTTTAAGTAGCCTCCATACTGTTCTCCATAGGGACTGCACCAATTTACATTCCCATCAATAGTGTATGAGGATTTGCTTTTCTGCACACCCTCTCCAGCATTTATTATGTGTAGACATTTGACAGTGGTCATTCTGACTAGTGTGAGGTTATACATCCTTGTAGTTTTCAGTTGCATTTCACTAGTAGTTAGTGACGTTGAGCATCATTTCATGTACCTATTGGCCATTTGTATGTCTTCTTGGAAGAAATGTCTCTTTCGGACTTCTGCGCATGTTTTATTGGATGTTTGTTATTTGATATAGAGTTGTATAAGCTGCTTATATGTTTTGGATATGAAGCCCTTGTTAATTGCAGCATTTGCAAATATTTTCTCCCAATCTGTAGGTTGTCTTTTCATTTTGTTTATGGTTTCCTTTGCTGTACAAAAGCTTGTGAGTTTGATTAGGTTTCATTTGCTTATATTTGGTTTTGTTTCTTTGGCCTTGGGAGACTCACTGTTAGTTTTTTATTGCTGAAATGACAACCGAAAGGGATCATAGTCATTTAATTAATATCTCAATCATCACTGCAATATAATAACAAAGATAATGAAATTCTGAAGGTGATTATTATAGATGTAACTTCTTGTCAGACATTTGCCACATTTTTCTCTGATTGGAATTAAGAGTTAAGTGCTGCATATCATCTAATAGACCTCTCCTGGTTAATATAACATAGTTGTTCATCTTCAACTGGGTTTTTTCCCTGACATGTTATTTTACTGCCTGAATGTTGTTTTTAAGTTTGGGCTGAGGTATGATAGGCCACTTCTACCATTAATTGTCTAGTATTAAAACAGAGGGGAATTTTAGGCGATGGTCATTCTAGATTAGGGCCTCCCTGGTGGCCCAGATGGTAAAGCGTCTGCCTACAATGCGGAAGACCAGGGTTCGATCCTTGGGTTGGGAAGATCCCCTGGAGAAGGAGATGGCAACCCACTCCAGTATTCTTGCCTGGAAAATTCCATGGACTGAGGAGCCTGGCAGGCTACAGTCCATGGGGTTGCAAAGAGTCGGACACGACTGAGCAACTTCATTTATATGTGCATACATACATGTGTATGTGTTGCTTTTTTTCTTTTGTCTTGGGAGCCTGCTCTAAAAAAATATTGTTTTAATTCACGTCAGAGAATGTTTTGCCTACATTCTCTTCTAGGAGTTTTATGAGGTCATGTCTGTACACTGCTTTGGGTAGCATGGCTATTTTAACAGTATTAATTCTTCGAATCCAAGAGCACGAGATATCTTTCCATTTTTTTGAATCATCTAAAGTCGGAAGACTATGATTTTTGTGCTCATATCTTTAAGCAACTGAAAAAGTAAGACTAGGCAGATTGGCAGGAGATTAGAATCAGGGTTTGTTTTTTTTTTTTAATATGGAAAAACAGTGGGAAACATTTTTCTTCCCCCACTAATGCTAGACTCTATTCTGTTCCATTTGTTGATTTATCTATTCCTGGGCTAGTTGTTTGAATTACTGTAGATTTATTATTTTCATATAAAATGGGGTAAAACTCAAATCTGTTTTTCAGTAACCTGCTAACTGTTATTTACTCTGACTTTTGTTGACTTTATATGGTACAAATGTCTTTTCCCACACTGGGACTTGTCTTTTTATCCTCTTAAGTGTGGCTTTGGATGAGTGAATGTATTTTTATGAACCCTAATTTTCTAATCCTCTTTCAAGGTTACTATTGTCCTTTCCCATTACAACATCTTTGCTGCATCAACATCACAAATATATGTTGATATATATTATCTTCTAGATGCTTTGTGTTTCACTTTTTATATTTAGATCTTTATTCCACCTTGCAAGGTACTAAGCAGGTTTGTTTTGCTTTAATGCGTGAATATCCAGTGACCAACATCACTGGTCAGAAAGACCATTCTGTGATATCATCTTTGCCACAAAGTGTCTCCATATGTGTAGGCCTGTTTCTGGACTCACTGTTGTGTTCCACCAATCTATTTGTCTTTCCTTGAACAAGACCACATTGTCTCAACTAATGCAATTATAAAAAAAATCCATATCCATTAAAAAAGCTTTGTACTTCTATTTTTTTCTTTAATGTTATCTTCACTATTCTTGGAGAAGGAAATGGCAACCCACTCCAGTACTCTTGCCTGGAAAATCCCATGGACAGAGGAGCCTGGTAGGCTACAGTCCACGGGCTTACAAAGAGTCAGACACGACTGAGTGACTTCACTTTCACTTTCACTATTCTTGGTCCTTTGAGAGTCCATCTAAACTTTAAAATCAACTTAAAATTTCTGCAAAAAGCAACCTGCCAAAATTTTGATTAGGATTATACTGAATCTGTATATCTTTTTAGGAAGAAATTATAATCTTTGCCATATTAAGTCCTCTGATCCCTAATGATTATATATCCCTCAATTTCTTTTCTTTCTTTAAAATATTTCTAAAGATCTACACTTTTCTTTGTAAATGTCTTCCATTTCTTTTGTTAGATTTATTTTTATATATTTGATATTTTTATTAAATCATAAATTTAAGTTCTACATTTAGCAGTACATTCCTATTTTACTGAAAATTTTAAAATACAGAAATTGATCTTTAATTACTAAATGCATTTTTCAGCATCTGTGGAAAGAATCCTAAAATTTATTTCTGTAAGTCCATTAATACATTAAGTTATATTTGTTGTTCAGTTGCTAAGTCATGTCTGACTCTTTGTAACCTCATGGATTGCAACACTCTAGGCTTCCCTATAGCAAACTTCCATTTCATCCTCTGTCATCCCCTTCTTCTCAATCTTTCCCACCATCAGGGTCTTTTCCAATGAGTTGGCTCTTAGCATCAACGTGGCCAAAGTACTGCAGCTTCAGCTTCACCATCAGTCCTTCCAGTGAATATTCAGGATTGATTTCCTTTAGGATTGACTGGTTTGGTCTCCTTGCTGTCCAAGGGACTCATAAGAGTCTTCTCTACAACCACAGTTCAAAAGCATCAATTCTTTGGCATTCAGCCTTCTTTATGATCCAACTCTCACATCCATATATGACTACTGGGAAAACCATAGCTTTGACTATATTTCTATATTTAAAATATTGAACCATCTTTGCATTTCTGGAATAAATTCCACATTTTTATATTATGTTCTTCTTGTAATATAAGTTGAGTCTGAAACTATTTAATTTTAGAATTATCACTTGATATACATGAGTGAGTTTTCATATGGTTTTCTCTTATTGCACTTTCTTCATTGGATTGTGATACCAATGTCATGCTGACTTCATAAGATCAGTTTGGACTTTCCCCTTTATTAATAATTTTAAATGGTTTATAGGGATTAAAAATTTTTTCTTAAAAGTTTTCCTACGAAACTTTCCTTATGAAATCATCTAGAATTGGAAGTTTTTAATAGTGGTGTAGAGGTAAAAGTTAATTAAAAACAAAATGGTAGATATTNATCCATGTAGTTTTCACAGCTGTGATTTATGCTTCTGAATGCATGTAATAATAGTAGTGTATTGTACTTAGCCTGGTAAAGTGACTTTGTCTATCTTTTTTCAATTTTTTTTTTTTAAAGAATTCAACATTATGTATTGAGGTTGGCTTATCCGCTCTCTTTTTATCTTTCTTGTTTATATTTGCCCTTCTTCTTCTTTTTTTTTTTTTTTTTAATNTTCAAATTTTGTGTCGCATGTACTGGTGTTTTGCTTTTATTTTTCCCTATCAATGTTAATGTATAAATATGTCATTATGAAAATTTTCTAATGATCAGCAAAGTTGAAAGACTTTTACAGTGAATGGTCTACAAGTTTCGCTTTTTAATCCAACCCAAAATTATGTCTTAAGAGAGAGATTTAGTTCATGTGAAAATATTGATATGTAAGTGCTTTTGGTTTATATTATTCTATAGTTCACTTATTTGTTCATATCACTTAAATTATTTCAATATATATTCTTTTCTCTCCTTTTTGATTTTGTGATTATCTTGATATTTAGGAAGTCTCGTACTTTTACTAGAGATTACTTTCATATCTGTAACTATATGTGAAAGTGAATGTTGCTCAGTGGTGTCCAACTCTTTGCGACCCCATTATACAGTCCATGGAATTCTCCAGGCCAGAATACTGGAGTGGGTAGCCTTTCCCTTCTTCAGGGGATCTTCCCAACCCAAGGACTGAACCAATGTCTCCCACATTGCAGGCAGATTCTTTACCAACTGAGACTCAAGGGAAGCCGAGCATACTGGAATGGGTAGCCTATTCCTTTTCCAGGGGATCTTCCAGACCCAGGAATCGAATTGGGGTCTCCTGCATTGCAGGTGGATTCTTTACCAACTGAGCTATTAGTGAAGCTTTAACTATATATTATATCCTTAATCATCTTTTTTTTTTGAATTATCTATTATTTTCTGTGATTGTCAGATTTGTGTGTCAATTTGTCTAGGCTATAGTACCCAGTTATTTAATCAAACACTAGTTTAGGTACTGCATTAAAGGTATTCAGCAGATGTGATTAAGGTCTATTAATCAGTTAACTTTAAGTAAAGGATTATCCTTAGTAATGTGGGTGGGGCTAATCTAATCGATTGAAAGGTCTTGAGCAGGAAACCTGACATTTTCCTGGGGAAGAAGTCCCATTGTGGACTGCAGTCTTAGCCCCTACCCAAGAGTCTGCAGCCTGCGTTTGCTGTGGAGCGCTCTGTGCTACAGCTTGCCTACCCAACTGTACAATTACAGAAACTAGTTCTCTGCTCTGTGTGTATGTACATATATATTTGTTCACTGGTTCTGTTTCTTTGGTAGAAAGACAGTGTCTAAAATGGGCAATAAATAAGCTAGCTTTAAATTTTTTCTCCTCTTCCTCTGCCAGCTGACTTTATTCAGTCATGTATTCTTCTTATCATTAGTGTTTTAATATTTTAATTTTATTAGAGTATAGTTAAATTACAATTTTGTGTTAGTTTCTGGTATATAGAAAAGTGATTCAGTTATACGTATATTCATTCTGTTTTATATTCTTTTCTTACGTAGATTATCACACAACATTGAGTGGAGTTTCCCTGAATATTGAGTAGGTCCTTGTTGGTTATCTATCCTATATATAGTATTTTTGTGTGTGTTCATCCCAAGTGGTTATCTATCCTATATATAGTATTGTTGTGTATGTGTTCATCCCAAGTTCCTGGTTTATCCTTCACCACCACATTTCCCTTCTGTTAACTGTAGGTTTGTTTCTAATAAGTTTAAGTCCATTTCTGTTTTGTAGATAAGTTCCTTTGTATCTTTTTAAAAACTAGATTCCACATATGGGTGATATCAATATGATGTTTGTCCTTGACTTATTTCACTTAGTATAATAATCTCTAGGTCCATCCCTGTTGCTCTAAATGGTATTGTTTCATTATTTTTTATGGCTGAGTAATATTCCGTTGTTTATATGTACCGCATCTTCTCCATTCTTCCACCAGTACTCATTTAGGTTGCTTCCATGTTTTGGGTATTGGAAATAGTGCTACCGTGAACATTGGGTTGCAAGTTTTCCTTTAGGGTTATGGATTCCTCTAGATATGTGTCCCTTGAATGGGATTGCTAGATCATATGGCAGTTTTTTAAGGAACCTCCATACTGTTCTCCATAGTGGTTGTACCAATTTACATTTCTACCGACAGTGTAGGAGGGTTCTCTTTCCTCCACACCCTCTCCAGCATTTGTTGTTTGTAGGTCAATGATGGCCATTCTGAGGTGACACCCCATTGTACTTTTGATTTGCACTTTTCTGATAATTAGTGATGTTGAGCATCTTTTCATGTGCTTTTTGGCCATCTGATATTAAATTTTCATGTCTGCGTGTTGTTAAGGTTTGGTGTTTATGTGCATACTTAAGAAGGCTCTCTCCTAAATATAACAAGCTTTGGGGAAAATAGAGTTAGGATCAGACCGTTCAAAATCTAAACCCTTGCCCAATAATCAGGCAGTCAATCAATGATGTTAAGTTTTTAATAAATAGAGGAATGAACAATAAATACAGTATTTAAAAAAAACAAAAATGCAAGTAGTTTGAGGGGCGGAAGTATGAGCAAAGTGTTGCAGCTGTTGATTTCCGGAAGAAGGGCAGCAGTCACGGTGGCTGGGCAGTAATGTGCAGCAAGCCACCAGAGACAGCGCGCGTGGAAAAGGTGAGCCTAGAAGGGCAATGAGGAGTCGCTGGGCTTTAGGTTCAGTTTTGCACTCCTCTGGAACTTACCACCATTCCCTTGTGGTTTGAAATGTAACACTCTGATAAATATCTTCCATGGATAAATGTGACTTCCTCAGTATGCCAGCCTCATTGCTACCAACTTCAAATCAAGTACATATGATCTAATTCACGTAGCAGAAATAGGCCCTGGGAAGAACAGACCATACTTGACTTGTGTGCTTTAAATGATATCCTTTGATTTCTAGCTTGTAAATATCAGCAGACTTTTCTATCTCCCATTTTCCCCCCTCTCACTGCTCAATTGTCATTTGTATAATTTCTGTACTGTTGTAGACTGTATCATTTGTATTCTTTACTGTTATAATTGCCTGTCTTATTTGTTTACTTTCAGTCCTAATTTTAGAGTTTAACCTTTGTTATAGAATCAATGCTTAACTATTAGGTGAAAGAATGAATGTCTTTTGTCCCTCTGTGCCTTTCGTGGGCTAAACATTTGTGTCCCTTAAAATTCATATGTTGAGGTCCTAACTTCCACTGTGATGGTATTTATAGATGGGGCCTTTGAGAGGTACTTAGGTTTATATGAGGTCATGAGGGTAAGGCTGCCATGGTGGGATGAGTGTCCTTATAAGAAGAGGGAGAGAGACCAGGACTCTAGTTCACTCTATGATGTGAGAATACAGTGAAAGGCAGCCATCTGCAAACCAGGGAGAAAGTTATCACCAAGGGTTGAATCTGCCAGCACCTTGATCTTGGACTTCCCAGCCTCCAGAATTGTGAAAAATAACTACTGTTTGTGCCACTCAGTCTATGTTATCTTGTTGTAGCATCTCAACTTGATTAAGTTAGTTCCCCTCCCCATTTAATAAAGAATCTACAGTAGCCAAGAGAAGGTACTCACCCCAAGCACACATACACAAATCTATGCCATGTTCTGATCAAACATTCTAGAGTTGTCTGCCCAAACTACCCTGAACTCACTTCCAGGACTTGAAAAGAGCCAATATAAAGATGTATTACCTTTAAAAGAAACATGAATATAACAGACCGCTGAGGTTCCAAGTGAAACTATAGCAGCTTACAAACAACAGAATGCTATACTTAAGGTGCTAAAAAACAAAACAAAACAAACAAACAAAAACTACCACCATGTAATTACATTAGTATTGTTGTTCATTTGCTAAGTCATGTCCAACTCCGCAACCCCGTGAACTGCACCACGCCAGGCTTTTCTGTCTTCCACTATGTCCTGGAGTTTGCTGAAATTTATGTTCATTGAATTGGTGATGCTATCTAACCATCTCATCCTCTGCCACCACCTTCTTCTTTTGCCTTCAGTCTTTCCCAGAATCAGGGTCTGGGAAAGCATCAGCTCCCTCCAACGAGTCAGCTCTTCACATCAGATACTTCACGCCAAAGTATTTGAGCTTCAGCTTCAACAACAGTCCTGCCAACGAACATTCAGGGTTGATCTCCTTTAGGATTGACTGGTTTGATCTTCTTGCAGTCCAAGAAATTCTCAAGAATCTTCTCCAGCACCACAGTTCAAAAGCATCAGTTCTTCAGTGCTCAGCCTTCTTTATGGTCCAACTTTTACATCCATACATGACTACTAGAAAAACCATAGCTTTGACTGTATGGACCTATATCCACAAAGTGATGTCTCTGCTTTTTAATACACTGTGTAGTTCCAAACCTAACAGAAATATCTTTCATAAGTGAAGAGAAAAATAAAGATACTTTCTAGATATACAAAGATTGAGTGAATTTGCTATCTGCAATTCTATGTTAAATAAATACTAAGAGAGCTCTGATAGAAGGGAAATAATCCGATGATGTGTGGCAAACCACATTGTATCCATGTGGTCAGCTTCATCTCAGTCTGGCTGTCCTGCACCCTCTCCTTTCCCTGTGACTGAGCAGTAACCTAACTCACAAGGAATGTGCCTACACCAGATGAGTTCCCCATCAGCTTCTACCTTTGGAATCTGGAAGAATGCCTTTTTTCTGTTTCAAATGGTTAAATGATCATGAGACCCTCAGGGAGAGGAAAAAGTCCTTGGTTCCCATCTTGCAGACATGCTTTTCACTTGGTAGCCCAACTCTACTTTTAGCTTTAGCCTGTTGTACCCCTTTCAGCTTCTCTAAGCGCAGCTGCAAATGCCTTGGATCACTGTCCCCTCATCCCCTTACACCCGTGTGTAAGTTCCCCGCAATAAACTTCATAATTTTACTTTATGGAGTCGCCTGCTTCATTTTTCAATCTCAATGTTTCTTCTCAGTTCAGAGGATATTATTCAATACCTCCACCTCCCAGGAGACGGAATCAAGGATATGTAAGAAGGAATGAAGAACACAAAGGGAAAGGTAAATAATTGGATAAACATGGGTGTGAACCAACTGTACCAAAAAAAATGTCTTGTGAGGTTACAAATATATATACAAAATGAAAATGTATGATAGCAATACAGAAAACACCAAAGATACCAAGGAACAAATGGAGGTTAAGTAGTCTAAACTCAAAATTATCCAAGAAGAGGTACAACTGCTAACTTATGTTGGATTCTAAATAATGCATTATGTAATATCTAGGATATTCACTAAAAGAATAGAAGAAAAATTCACTTGTAGTAAGCAAGAAAATGAAGAGGAAAAAATAATTAAAATATTTGATTAATCAAAAATGTCTAAAGCAAGGAGAGAAAAAGGAACCAAAAGTAGATGATGCATGAAAAATATCATTAAAAGATGATAAATGTAAATGTAAATACATTAATAACAATATTACATGTAAATTGCATGTTGTTGTTCAGTTGCTAAGTTGTGTCTGACTCTTTGCAACCCCATGGACTGCAGCATACCAGGCTTCCCTGTCCTTCACTATTTCCCAGAGTTTGCTCAAACTTGTGGCCATTGAGTTGGTGATGCCATTCAACCATCTCATCCTCTGTCGCCCCCTTCTACTTCTGCCCTCAATCTTTCCCAGCACAAGTCTTTTCCAAAAAGTCAGCCCTTCTCATCTGGTGGAGAAAACGTTGGAGCTTCAGCATCAGTCCTTCCAATGAATATTCAGGATTGATTTCCTTTAGGATTGACTGGTTTGATATCCTTGCAGTCCAAGGGACTCTTAAGAATTACATGAATATTTCAATAAAAAGGCAAATACTATTAGACTGGATAAAACCCCAAACCTAATGATATTATGCTTAAAAGGAATAGGGCAATTTATAGAGGAGCTGAAAATCAAAAGGATGGGAAAAAAGATATGGAAACATTAGCCCTAAGAAACCTCATATAATATCATATAGTGCATGAAGCATTACTAGGAGGAATTTTATAATGATAAAAACTTAACTGCCTAGAAGATAGAAAAACATTACATTTTTATGAACCTAAAAACTACTTTAAAATATATAAAGCAATAATTGAAAAACTAGAAAAGAGAAAGAAAGAAATCCATAAATAATATGGGAGATTTAACATACCTCTCTTCTGATAGCAGAAGCAGACAAAAAATTAATAAGAATACAGAATCCATTAAAAACAGAATTAACAAACATGAATGTAATAGAGGAATGAATCAGATAATGACAGAATCACATTCCTTTCTAGTAAGTGTGAAACATTTACCAAAATTTGTGAAAAGCTAGATTTTGAGGTTAGTGTCAACAGATTTCAGAGTTTCTCATCCTGGGCACTATTAACATCTTGGACTGATTCTTTGTTGTGAGGGCCTCTCCTAGGTATGCATTATAGGATGCTTAGCAGTAGTCCTGTTCTATTTCCACTGGATGCTAGAATCAGCTCCCCTCCAACAATCTTGTCAAAAACAAATGTCTCCAGATACTGCCAAATGTGCTCTGGGATGAGGAAAAGTCAAGACTGATTTAGAATTTTCTCTTTTAAAATGCTTTAATGAAGCCAGTAATCAATAATAAAAGATTTCTATAATGTGCAGTTAAACAATACAGTTATAAATGACCCATCAGGCAGATAATCAAAATGGAAATTATGAAGTATTTTAAGATGAATTATAATGAAATAAGACATATCAAAAAGGATTCAGTACAACTTAAGCTGTTCTTAGAAGAAACTGTGTAGAATTAAACATGTATATTAAATAGAAGAAAGTTTGAAAGTCAAGAGTGTGAAGGTCAAGACTCCTGACTTTGGCCAAATGAGATCAGCAAGTCCTGTCCTCAAAAAACTGAATGAAATTGACAAAACTGACCGTGTCATCACTCTGGAATTGCACCAAAGTCATATGACAGTCTTTGATAAGCTGCTGGACTTAGGGCAACAACAGTGGGGGTCTGGCATGCAGGCTTGCTGCTAGAACTACTCTCACTACCCTCTCCTCCAACAGGTAGTGTGGATGTTGTGCCCAGGTGAGGCAGACCATGAGGACTAACACAGTTGAAGAGGGACCCCTTCCATTTGGGGCAGTGGTAACGCTCATGTTAAATGGAAATGATTTCTCTGAGACAAACAAGTAGAAAGGCCAATGGCTTCATTCTAGTACTTCAAGATTATAGGGACTGTGTAACATTTAGTCCATTCAGTTCAGCTCATCTGGTCAGTCGTGTCTGACTCTTTGCGACCCCATCGACTGCAGCACGCTAGGCTTCCCTTCCATCACAAACTCCCAGAGTTCACTCAAACTCATGTCCATCGAGTCGGTGATGCCATCCAACCATCTCATCCTCTGTCATCCTCTTCTCCACCCACCTTCAATCTTCCTCAGCATCCAGGTCTTTTCAAATGAGTCAGTTCTTCACATCAGGTGGCCAAAGTATTGGAGTTTCAGCTTCAGCACCAGTCCTTCCAGTGAATATTCAGGACTGATGTCCTTTAGGATGGACTTGTTGGATCTCCTTGCAGTCCAAGGGATTCTCAAGAGTCTTCTCCAACACCACAGTTCGAAAGCATCAATTCTTCAGTGCTCAGCTTTCTTTATGGTCCAATTTTCACATCTATACATGACTACTAGAAAAACCATAGCTTTGACTAGAAGGACCTTCGTTGGCAAAGTAATGTCTCTGCTTTTCAATAAGCTGTCTAGGTTGGTCATAACTTTTCTTCCAAGGAGCAAGCATCTTTTAATTTCATGGCTGCAGTCACCATCTGCAGTGATTTTGGAGCCCCCCAAAATAAAGTCTTTCACTCTTTCCATTGTTTCCCCATCTATTTGCCATGAAGTGATGGGACCAAATGCCATGATCTTAGTTTTCTGAATGTATTGTCCCAGCTGGGGCAAACATATTCTTGGCTGAATCTGTATATGTGCTCAGTGGAGACACAAAATCTCCAAGCCATTTTTACACTCCTTCCTTACTCTGAGGCTGCATGCACGAACCATGAGACTCAAAAGCGACTATAAGACAATAAAACCCAAGGCAGACTGAAAGCATCCTGGATTTTTAATGCCTCCTATTTAACACATTTAAATCATCCCTATAACTCAATAAGAAGGCAAAAATGCAACTAAAATATAAAGTGTTTGAATAGTCATTTTATCAAAGAATTTGTAAAAATGGCTAATTAGTACAAAAAAAGTACTTACTATTACTGTTAGAGAAATGTAAATTAAAATCACAATGAAATATCACTATACACCCACTGAAATGGCTATAGCCAAAAAGAAATGTAATAACCAAGTATTGGTGAGAATGTAGAAAAAAATGGAAACTTTGTACATTGCTAATGATAATGTAAAATAATATAAAAACCTTGGATAATAGTTTGGCAGTTTCTTCAAAATGTAAAGGCAAATTTACTATATGATCACTATTTCTATTCCTGTTAATCGATTCAAGATAAATAGAAAAAAATGTACTTTAATATTCAGAGCTGCATTAGTCATTAATTCCCGATATTTCTCATTTATGCATTCTTGCATTTTTCTCAATAAGCCCCTAAGAAGGATGATCAACAACAAAAAAAAGGCACAAATTGCAAATATCAGTAATGAATAAGGGAAAGAAAATACAGATCCTATAAACATGGAAGGAGTAGATCATGAGCACCTTGTGCCAGTAAATTTGAAAAACTTTATGAAACATTCAAATTTTTAAAAGCAACTGACTAAAACTGACAAGAGAAGAAATAGAAAATATGATTATTCATATAGGTGATGAATTGAATTTGTAATTAAAATTTCTCCCAAGAGAAATCTTCAAGCCCAAATGGCTTCAATAGTGAATTCGTTCTATACTATATGGAAAAGAGAATCAATAATAATCTTATATAAACTTTTCAAGAGATGATAAAAAAGTTGGTATTATTCGCAACTTATTTTTTTGCAACAAACATTCTTGACACAAAACATGACAAAGACATTAAAAGAAAGGAAAATTATATGTCAATCTCATAAGAAAATACAAACTATAACCAAAACATTAGCAAATAAAATCTAAAGATATAAGGAGGCAAAATATATTACAATCAAGTTAGGTTTTTAGGTTTGTTTCAACATTCAGAAATCAACCCAATAATGGAAGGAAATTTCCTAAACAAAAGCTAACACAATTTTCATGTATGGTCAACTGTTGAAAGCTTCTCTACTGAGATCAACAACAGAAAGATGCCACCTACCCCGACTCCTATTTGGCACAGTAGGTAAAGTTCTAGACAGTTCAAAAAAGGAGGTAAGTGAGAAGATACAAGGAATGAGAAGTTTGGAAATTAAGAAATAAAACTATATTATTTGCAGATTATATTTTGTGGAAAATTCAAGAAATATCCACAGTAAGAACAAACTTTAGCATTAATAAGTGAATTTTGAAAGAATGCAAGAAACAAAGTTGATATAAATAATTATATTACTGTATATCAGCAACAAGCATTTAGAAAATGAAAATTTTAAAATGCCATTTAAAACATTATAAAACTTCACATTCTAAAGGATAATCTAATGAAGGATGTACAAGTTCTCTACACTGAAAGGTACCAAGAAATACTGAGAGAAATTTAAATAGGTATAAATAAAGATAGGGATGGATATGCCCATGGATATATGGGATGGATATATTCATATATTGAAAGATGTAGTGTTGTAATAATGTCAATTCTCTTCAAATTAATCTCTCAGTTTAACAGTGCCAAACAAATATAGACTATATCTTTGACCTATAGACTTATTTTTTGTCATTGAAACTGAAAACCTTCTTCCAGAATTTATATGGAATGGTAAATGGCAAGAAGAGCCAAGATACTCTGGAACAAGAAAAACAAAACTTTATGGTACAGTTTCTTACAAAGTTTAGGTAATTAAAGCATATTGTACTTGTGCAAGGGTAAAATATAGGGTGACTTATAGGAACAGTAATATAAAGAGGGAGAGCAATTTCTCTCACAGGTAACAGTTGAAACAGCTGGACCAAATTATTTGAAGGCACGAGAAACTGACCAGTGACATAATAAACACTGAGAGGAGCTGACTCTTGCTAAACTGCAGCTGCACCAGGTGAGCCCAGGGTCTCTTGCCTTGGAGTGTCCCCAAGTACTGTCTTGTCCCTAGGTCTGGTGGTGGAAATCCACAGCCTTACTGACTTCAGATGACAGTGGCAGAGTTCACAGCAGCAGAGCAGGTGGACACTGAAGCAGTAAGTTAGGAAATGAAAACCCGCATAAGGGCTGAGATCCAGCATCTAACCAGAAAGATATAACTCCCTAATTAGGTATGCGACTAACTATGGAGCTTTAACAATGACCCTTATAGGTTGAACTGCATTCCTCCAAAAGATGTAAGCCCTAATCCAGTATTAAAGCTGTCCTTGTAAGACAAGGTGAAGAGAGACAGTGCGGTAGATCTTTTAATAGTTGTTACCTTTGGAGGAGCAATGAATGAAATGGGTCACGAGGGGCTTCAGGTGGTACCAGTCAAGTTCTGTTTCTTGGTCTGGGTTGTGGTTATATGGCATTGGTAGCTTCCACATTTTGGAAAACCCACTAAGCTCTACTCTGTTCTGTTTTGTGTAGTGTTCTTCATGTATACCATATTCCTATAAAATTTTTACTCCAGATATCTAACAATAAATAATATGCCTGTTGTCACCAGACCTACACAGTCCTAGAACTAATTTTGACTTCTAATTCTGCGCTCCAAACCAGTAAACAGACTGATGGGTGATAGATGATAGTTACATACATACATAGATGGTAGATAAGTGATAGATGATAGATAGAGGGAAAATGATAAATAAAGAGATAGATGATAGATAAATGAATAGTTGGATGAATAGATAGACAGACAGGCAGATACCCAGGGCTGCTTGGAGAGCACTCATTACTGCATGTTTGGGCCAGGAGAGAATACTTTTGATGTTGACATAAAGCAAGAATATCTTTAGCAGTTCCTGGGAAGAATGTTAAAAAAAAATAATAGAGCAGTCAGCCTGAAGAGAAGGATGCCTAGTTGCCCTATGACAATTGGAGGTTTTATGACATAATAAAGCAATTCTTACAAGTACTAAAATTTGTTAACCCATGAAACATTATAAAGTGGATAGATATGTTCACAAAATGATAACATAGCCAACTCATTTGCTTGATATCTAGTTTCTCCTCATTGTGTAGTTCAAGGGATAGTTGTATACTACTCTTACTTTTTTTAGAAAAAGATATTTTAGAAAAACAAGACAAAACAACATAAAAACACAAAAAACACAAACAAAATTTTTTTTAAATGTGCTGAGATGATACTATGAGAGTATTGACTCTCAGATCAGAGGGTACCCTTCAGGAATGACTGTTATGCATGCCTGATGCCTAAAGCATGGGCCTGCTGCAGTTCCCTAGATGTGGAAAATTAACCATTTATTTTTGTGGTTAATGCAGCACATTTGTGCAGCAGAGGGAAATGTGCTGGAATGCATAGCATTCATCACTTGCATCTGATAAGCAAGCAAGACCACAGGCAGAGACCTTGTATCAGGCAGGTAAAGGTTAGGGAAGAGGAAGACAGGAAGCTATTTTTAAGAAAAGGAGAGTGGCAAAAGCAGACTTCTTGCAGCTGGCTGAATCCTCATTCCATGAGGCATTGTTCACCATAGCTGTTTGCTCTATGAGGGACTTGGGAATGAAGAAGCCCTTCCCTGTATCTGGGGTCAAGCTCTCGTCTTAGGCTTTGTCAGAACATCATTTCCCATCCTTGACTCTATAAAAGGCCATATTCTCTAGCCAAGTTTGTTGATGTCTTCCAGTGTTATCATCCCGCTGGTCCACCTGCATGGAGATACAAGTTAAACCTTGCAGGTTAATAAAACCCTATTGCCATACTGAGGATGTTGCTCTCGATTTTAAGTGTAAGAGGAGTCTGTTGAAAGTTTGTCTTGAACTAAAATGATTTATGTTTTGCAATGAGTACTCTGTCTCCAACGTGGCATCAGATTGTAGGTTTTGTTAACAAATGTGGGATTCATCAGGGGAAGCTCTTTCAGAAGTCTAGTAAGAGATGGTTTAGCCTAGGATAGAGGTCAGCAAGCCTTTTCTGTAAAAGATCAGGTAATAAGTAGCTTATGCTTTGTCAGCCCCGTGGTCTCTAGCAAAAGGACTCCACTCAAAATAGCTATAGACAACAGGCTAGTGAGTGGGGATGGCTGTGGTCCAATAACCCATGGTTCACAAAAGCAGGAGGTAGACTGGATTTGGCTTGCAATCTGAAACTTGCTGACCTCTGGACTAGAATGCTAGTAGGGAGATAGAAGATTTTAAGAGATGGTTAAGAATTAATCAGGTCTTTCGCAGGGATTGGATGTGAAGAGAGAGAGGGGTGGTCACTGACTCACAGATACAAGTCAGCTTCCTACAGTGATCCTGCTGCTGCTGCTAAGTCGCTTCAGTTGTAGAGGCCCTTAAAGCTGTGTCTCCAGCTCCCCTATCCATATCTTGTACTCAGTAACTATTGTTTTGGCTGTTTTTCACATTTGAACACTTTTCCTAAGCTTCCAATTTTTCCACCTGTGAGTCCACAGCACCCTAAAGCAGGTGCCAGAAACTTGATTTGCCAGTTTCTCCTGCAGGGCTGGGATGTGACCTATGCTCCACTGACCAGATGCCCCTGTGTGAGGCTCTGATTCAGAAGCAAGGGACTCAGTAAACCAGACACTGCTCTGAGGGGATGCAGGGAGAGATGTTCTGAGGGCAGCAGTGACTGGCATGCTAGTGACATGTCCTGACTCAGCATAAGGGTGACTGTGAGCTGCAGGGTCTGAGCCAAGTGATGCTCTCACTGATGTAGCCCGCGATAGAGGTTGTGAGGTTCTCTGGTTTGGAGGTTCTCTGGTTCTCTCCCAGCTAACTCTGTGAGTCACATAATGTCTTGCGGGAAATGTCTTTCCTTCTTGAACTAGCCAGACTGTCCTGCTCTGCAGAGCCGAGAACCCTCATTGGTACCCTCCTTCATTTTTCTCAATCCTTTAATCCAAGCAGAAGAGGATTCTGTAGAAATGCCCCAATAATCCCTTCCATGAGACATCTTTTGGCCGCATCGAGCCTTAAAGATTACCCAAGAAAATTGTTTTTAAAAACCTAAATGTACAAAGCAGAATCACTACCAATTAAGCATTGTATTGTACAAATTGAGAGGAGAAAATAAGCTTGAAATCAAGTTTTTGAGAATAAAATAAGAATGGCAATTGATAAGAGAAGAGAAGGGTGCTATCGGCTGGAAAGCCCATACAGAGCCTCAGAAGCAGCAGGGAGATTGGTTTACATTTGTGTGGGGAGGTGGATCAGGAGAGGTGTGGATGAGCAAGGCCAGGGCATGCTACCAAGGCCTGGGATGTCAATGTGAGAGGTGGGATCCTCATAACAGACCAATGTCTACAATCCAGTGCTTCTCTTTCTAGGCCTTTGCGACTGCTGTCCTCCCTGCCTAGAGACACGTCTCCTTATTCTTTATGCTGGGATGATCCTTCCTCGTGGGATGGGTTATGTTATAGGTCAGGTATTTGGGAAACCAGGTTCCGAGACCAAGATTTGCATGCAGGTCTCCTGGGAAGTGTCCCCAGGAACTAGTCCTTATAAGGAAGCGAGAGGAGCAGGACTGGGCAGAGAAAGTAGCTAAACTGGAGCTGCACCCAATCCCATCAGCAGCTCTGGAGCTGGGACCTACTTCAGAGCTGTCCCACCTCGAGGCAAGGAACACAGGCCTTGTATCCCCTTGTGGACCAATCATTGGCTGTAAGTGCTCCAGAAAAAGTATGTTTTCTTAGGTTGGGGATTCTTCAGCTTAGGGCGATTCTCAAGGATGGAGAAGGGGAGGATTAGTTCCTTGGCCCTGAAGTAAGGATTCTACAGACTGACTCCCACCCACCCTTCTCAAGTAGGTCCTGTGTTATTGTTTTTTATAGCATGCTATTATTTTCCCTCCTAGCACTTATCATGATTTATAATTGCATATTTATTTTTATATACTTGGTTACTGTCTATCTCTTCCACTGAGCTCTAACAGTCATAAATGTAAGGACCGTGTCAGTCATGAGTGAAAGTGAAAGTCACTCAGTCATGTTTGACTCTTTGCAACCACATGGACCATACAGTCCAGGGAATTCTCTAGGCCAGCACAGTGGAGTGGGTAGCCTTTCCCTTCTCCAGGGGATCTTCCCAACCCAGGGACTGAACGCAAGTCTCCTGCATTGCAGGCGGATTCTTTACCAGCTGAGCCACAAGGGAAGCCCAAGAATACTGGAGTGGGTAGCCTGTACCTTCTCCAGTGGATATTCCTGACCCAGGAATCAAACTGGGGTCTCCTGCATTGCAGGCAGATTCTTTACCAACTGAGCTTTCAGGAAATGTCCCCAAGCCTCACTGTATCCCTAGCATCTAGCAGAGTGCCTACACATAGTAGATGCTGAACCAGTATTTGTTAAATGAATGAGCGAATATGAAGATAAAGAAGTTAAGCCATATAGCAGACATGGTTGGCCTTGGTGGTTGGATCAGAGCAGCAGGTGGGCGTGCAGCCTAGACCAGGGAACGAGGGGCTGGTATTAAGTGTCACCTGAAGCCCCCAGGAATACAGATGGAGAGACCATGGTGAATGAGGCAGCAAGAGAGAGTGTGAGTCAAAGACGTACCTGACCAGCCTTTGCTTCGTGGAAGACCAGCCACCTTTGACTTTGCTGGCAATACTGAGGAGCTCACGCTAACAGGGTGTGAAGCATGAACCGTGGACCAGAAGAACAATCATGAGATGCCTCACAGAGGCTGGCTCATCAGCAACGAATCTCCAGGGGAATGCAGAGGACTTCCTGTCAAAAGATGGCTCGTCTCTCATATCATGGGGCTGACTAGTGGTAAAATTAAATGTCAGCCAAATAACTTCCTGTGTGGGTGAGTGGTTTCTCAATCCATTATGCATGTTCACATGGCAATACATTAAGGGTGAGATCTGACATCAAGGCTAAGACACCAGGTAATTAATCAAAACCCTAATTCATTCCCACAAACCTCTGAGCAATGCATCGAGTTGCACGTTGTGGTTGATACAGGCCTTTTATTCTAATGGGAGAGATTATACAGCTTAAGACAAGGTGAGCTGGGAATGTGGAAGTCATGTCATTTAGGGGGAGGCGCCTTAAAGATTGAGGCCACAGGCCTCACACCCCACTTTACCCAAACTTGTGCCATAAATCACTAGATTCAGCCTCCTACCTAGGGACATGTTTAAATAAAATATTTCAATAAAAATTTTTAACCAAGCTTATAGACAGTGTAAATTCATAGCTACTATCAGCTTGGATTTAAGACAAAGAATGGAAGAGGGGCTTTTCATTAAGCCCATGGCTCAAGCACTGGAGAGCAACTCTGGGTACCTAATTGGGGCCTTTTGATTGGAGGCAGTCTGAGCAGAAGTTCATCATATATAGCCAGCACACACACCATGGGTTGTAGAGGGTTTGTGCTCATAATTCTTCAGCGTCTGTGATTCACAGTATCACCATCTTGGTGTCAGATGTCTTGGTGCCCCAAATGGTAGCAGTCCTAAAAATTTACTTTTCTTTACATGTTGACTTCCTAAGCGTACCTTTCTAATGAGAGCAACACGGACTGTGAACATCACAAGGTCTGGGCAAGAAACTGAATGTCAAGGAAAAAAGCAAAATGGCTTGATGTAAACTGCAGAAAGGGCTTTCCTTTCCTTTCCTTGACATCTCAGAATCACTTTCTCCATCAATAGGATAGGGTGTTAAGTCCAATCTCAGAAGGACATGGGTGATGCCACACACTTATTTCATAAGAATGATAGATCTTATTATTTTTATTTTTACTGTTGTTACTATTTCTGCCATCTTGCCTAAAATAGAGCTATAGAACTGGGCCTCTCCTCTCAGCAAGTACCCCAGAAAATGGAACTAACCCAGAACCCCTAGGCTTTTTGCTGTCAGGCTCACATGAGAGCTGAAAGCTCCATTTCCACACCAAAGCTACCCTTGACAGAATTCTTCTTTGAACCAAGTTTGCACTTGCCCCTGGAGACATGTAAAGGAGTGAGAACCACTGGGCTGATAATCACTGAGGGAAGAGACAGGAAACAGGCCTCTCCCTGTGACATGTAGTGGAGAAGGGGTTGCAAGTGCAGCCAGGGTGTCAGAGGGAAGCCTGAGGAGGTCAGAGAATGCTTTCTGGAAGAGGAGGAGTCAGAAGGGTCTGCCTGCGTAAAGATTGGCACCAGCTCCATTGTGCCTTGGTGCCCCAGCAGGTTCCTGTGGGCTGCCCCTTTCTCGTCTAAGTAAGGCCTTCAGATCCCAGGTGACCCACAATTCATCATTCCTTCAAGAGTCTTGCTCACAGGATACTTGCAAATTTGATGAAACCTTGGGTGATTTAGACTTAAGTCACCCTAGCCAAGAGCAGTGGCAAAGCAGGGCTTGAGCGGCCTGACAGCGCTGTGTTGGAAGCGTGGGGCCGTCATCTGTCTTGAAGGCTTCCTGGTCTCCCACACTGCTCCCTGGGTGCCTTGCCAGTTGCTGGAAGGTGTGCCATACATTTGGTACCCTGGCTCTGAGTCAGGAGGAGGAAAAAGAGAAAGTTCCCCACTACCATGGTGCTCTTGACTTGGTGGATTTTGCTGGAAGAATGTTTCCCATGACTAGGGCAGGTGCCTCCTTTGCAAATCCTACAGCAAATCCCCTGGAAGTTGATTCCCCTCTCAGCTAGATCCTAGACATCTCTTCATGAGGTTCCCAGAGAGGGACCTCACTTCCTTCCTCCTCCTTCCACTCCTTCCACCCCTCAGTGGGAGCTCAGGGTCTCAGGATAGCCAGGGCCTCTCCCAGTGCACCCACACTGCTAGGGCTGTGGCCACCCCCCTCTTTATCCAGGGTCCATGCTTCTCCATTCCTCACATCCTAGCATTTTGGCATCCTTCATGGCGAGTGAGTGGTCTGATGCCAGCCAGAGTCTGGGAAATGAGGCGTCCACCCCAGATTTGGGTGTGGGAGGGAGTGGACAGGGATGGGGGTGCGGCAGCAATCCCATTACTGGTTCCACAGGCAGCAATCACCCCCTCGCCACATTCTCAGCGTAGTTGCACTGGTCAAATATTATAAAATGATAGAGTACAACATGCCTAAATACATCACTGATTTGCCAATAATTGGTATCGGTGTAGAAGTCTAACTGGCGGAGCAGCCACCCGAGGGATTGATTTTACTGTCTAATGGTTGAAAGAGATGTTATCTTGATTAATTAGGAGTCAAAAACAAATGCATCTTCTATTAGATCTCCTGTGGCATTCACCGGAAAAAAAATTCTACATGTGTCTCAAAAATGTTGGAAACCTAAAAGGACAGGGTGAGGAGGGAGCAACCCACCCCTTCCACAGCCTGTCCTGCAAGAAGATAACGTTGTGAGCACTGGGCAAGCTGCTGGGAGCTTATCGACCCACAGGCAAGGGGGTGCCCATCTTTCTCTTCTTTCTAACTGCAGCCTTAAATTCAGAAATTAAAAAGAGAAGGCACCATGGAAGGCAGGGCTTCCACTGGAGTCGATAGGGGAGCCTTCCTGATCTTGGCTGGATGTCAGTGTTCCACTTAACCTGCTATCCCCAAAACCGGTGAGCAGACCGGTGCGGGATTACAAAGGCATTCAGAAGCACCTAAGGGATAATTTCCAGAAATCATGGATAGAGTGCTGAATAATGTTATCCTTAAAGATGAAAGACATACGCATATCATCTGTATGATGGCTAAATTGTGGTCAGAGAATACTTGTACAGAAAATCCCAAGGAATTTTAAAAAAGAAATATTACTTGAGCATTTTTCAGTTCAGTTCAGTCGCTCAGTCGTGTCCGACTCTTTGCGACCCCATGAATCGCAGCACACCAGGCCTCCCTGTCCATCACCAACTCCGTGAACTTTAAAAAAATATTCATTGACTTTAAAACACCTATTCATCCAAGATGATAAGCCATCATATGAAACAAAGCTATAATGAGGGTCGATTTTCTTTTGGATTTGTGAGCTAATTTCTAACAAGCAATCTACAATAGGTTGTTGGGTTGTTGTTTTTTTTTTAATTTTCTTTATGATCTGAAATTTTCTCTGCTTTTCAACTTGAGCACTATCTGAGTTAGTGAAGCTGAAGGTGAATCTACCTGCCAGGTAGGTATGGCAAAAGGCTGAGTTATGAGCACACTGGAAAATATTGTGAGCTCCCTGTGCCAAAATATAAGTGCTCTGCTATTCAGGAGCTGTTTGCCATTGGAGAAGTGATGTGACATTTCTAAACCTCTACATTCTATTTGCTGTCACTGGGGTTACTCAACAAATATCTATTAACAAATATTTATCAAACTGAGAGACTACAATGAGATTCAAAAGGTGCCTGGTCCCTGCCCTTATTGGAGCTTAGTGGTAGCTGTGTGATTTTAAATGGGATAGTGTATGTAAGAGGATTGTGAAGTCTGTGATCTGCTTACTAACTGTAATATAGTATATATATGTATATAGATGTATAGTAATCACTAGATGACTTCTGTGTTCATCAGGCCTGAATTGAAGCCATCCCATCATCCCATGAGATGTTTATTCAAAAGTCTATAGTACAGGTTTGAAAGACTGTCTGCCAAGTTAATTTCCTGAATTTACTTTTTTTTTTTAAGGACATTTTTCCTACTAGGAGAATAGTGTTTACCTGCAGAACTCAGATTAGAGAACAAGACCCGGGTCAAGGTCACCTTGACAAAGGCATCCTTCCCCTACAGCTAAACAGAAAGTTTGTTTGTTTGTTTTTGCTAAGTGTCAGGTCACTAGACTTTCCTTAAATGCTTCCCCAGTCTCCTTGCCATTCTTCAGTTTCCACATTGGGCAGATCAGATCAAAGCAAATCTTGACCTGAAGTTCACTTTTCTCATCAACTGACTGCCTGGATGCCCACTTTGGGCTGGGCTCTGTACCATGGGGCAGGGACACGGTGGACTCTTCTGCCCTTGTGGAGCTCACTGGTTTATCAGAAGGCCCTCAGAGAAGTCCCCACTTTCTCCTTTTTAGGCAATTTTGAGGAAGAGGCACAGAAATGAACTTGTATAATAATCTTCCCCTGCTACACCTATTTCAGCAGCTCTGCACACTCAGTGAAAAGAATGGCCCAAGAAAGCTGCCCTCAGCACCACACAATTTATAGGCAGAGAGTGGTTTAAAGGAGCCAATTTTAAAAGCTTCATGTTAAATTTATGTGGGTTTTTCCAAAGAGTTTACCAGGAGAAAAAAATATATATATAGTGTAAAATGTCCACAGTTTAGCTATTCAATTATCCCCTTCTTCCTCATGGGGAAGGGACTTCACAATGGGAAACCCCTTTTCACTGACCCACTGAAATCATTCACTGAAAATAAGAATCTCAAGTTCCTCCCCAAAATGCTGACACATTTATCAGACCTGCTCCTGGGCAGGCCAAACGGACACCCCCTCATCTATTCAAGTCTTTACGTCTTGGTCCATTCAATGAATGGGCAGTGCCTATAACAGCCATGGAAACTCACACTTTTCTTCTGATTCTTATGGGATGTGTGTGTGTGACCATAGTTAATAGCAAGTGGCTTTTGATTCTAATGTGTTCCTCTTTTTGAGCAAAGTCAAGCCTAGCCACATAATTCCTCCACAGAGATCATTCATTTAAACATCTTTATTTCATGGAAGAGGAAATTGAGGCCTGGTGATGAAAAGACTTTTCCCAAAGTCAGCAAACAAGTAGAAGGGCCCTTAATAGGCCTGATTTCTGTGTCCATTGAAACCTCACCCATTCTTTAAGACCCATTTCAAATCCCACTTCTTCTAAGATACATTCTCTGGGCCTTGTTTTGCCCCTTTGTGGACTATACTTTCCTCCTACTTGTTGTCTGGCTGGCTCCTTCTCATCCTTTAGTACTCATTCTCAATGACCTTCCATCAGAGAAGTCCTCTGTTGTTACCCAATAAGGATTAGATTACCAACCCCTCCCCCCACCCACCCCCCTGCTGTACCAGCTGGACAGTGAGTAATCCTGAAGTTTAATAATAATAGTAATGCTGGTATATAATTTGCTTAGTCGCTCAGTCATGTCCAACTTTTTGCAAGCCCATGGACTGAAGCCCACCTGGTTCCTCTGTCCATGGGATTCTCCAGGCAAGAATACTGGAGTGGGTTGCCATTCCCTTCTCCAGAGGATCTTCTCAACCCAGGGACTGAACTCAGGTCTCCTGCATTGCAAGCAGATTCTTTGTCGTATGAGCTCCAGGGAAGTTCCTGGTTTATAATATATATATATATATATCAATTATATTAATACTAGTATGCATATCATACAGTGTTGGGGTGTAAAGTCCATGGGAGACAGCCAGCAAAGACAGATCTGACTTGCGGAAATCAAGGACAGGCTGGAACCTACAGACTGAACTGGAACTAAGGAGAACAGCCAGGAGCCCGTGTTGGTCTCTTACCTCGGATAGACCTCCAGCTTTGAGGAGCGGTGGGCTATGGGAGAAGCTAGCCCCATCTGTCAAGCTGGCCCTTCTCCCGGGCATTAGGAAAGCTGAAGTGGAAGACCCAGCAGGAGTCTGAGATGCTCTGAGCCTGACTTCTGTCCCAGACCACTCAGAGGAGCCAACAGATAGGTGACAATGTGTGAGCTGCCTCCACTAACCTCCCAAGAGGAAAGGAACACATTCGCACCTCCACTGCCCTCTTCTAAATCTCAGACGACATATCTTGTGTGGCCCACATTAGCTTGACTCTGTGAAGGGGAAGGAATTCTGGGAAATGTTCCAATGTAACTGAGTCCATACAATTGAAATTCACTACAGTGTCCCCTCCCTGCCCCCCCTGCCCNTGAAGGGGAAGGAATTCTGGGAAATGTTCCAATGTAACTGAGTCCATACAATTGAAATTCACTACAGTGTCCCCTCCCTGCCCCCCTGCCCCCCCGCCACCTTATTGAATTGGCTTCCATAAACAGCCTTTTCAGCTGTAAGTAAAGACAATAGCAAATTAAGGGAAGGATCCCAATGTACCTAGAATTGCCCTAAGAATTCCACAGTCTCATAGGCTTTCTAAGATCTTTCTTGAAATAAGCCATGTCCAGTGACTTTCCTGCTCCCAAACTCTTACTTTACCCTTGTTCTCAGCACTCTACTTTGAATCTATAGGAAAGAGTTCTTCTTTATTCAGTTTTTTTTATAACAGTTCTCAATTTCTTCCAACCAAACTTTGTCTGGGAGGCAGGTTGGGGTTATGTAGCAGATTTGGATTTTGAGAGCTTAAGTCTTGCCCAGGGCCGCAGTGGAGGGCCTTGAACTCTAGCCTCCCGCCTTTCCTCCTGACTGGGTAACAAAGCACAGATGAGCCTTTCTTTTCTGAAATGCCTTTTTCTTTTAAAAGGAGAATTGATTCTGTCCCCTTATTTTGGAGAGCACAAAACAGGGCAAAAGTCCCCGTGGCAGAAAATAAACTCGGTGGTATTTCCAAAGGGGAGTTGCACTTTGTAGCACCTTCCATCTTTCTTGTAAATATGTGACTTTCGTGTGCACCTAAGGCTTTGAGAAAAGAGTCTACATGCCTGTTTCTGTGCATGTCGTATCTTCCAAATTAGCAGGCGTGCTCCTAAAGCAAGAGAATCCCATTGCTGCTGGTGCTTCCTCCATGTGTCGCACACCAGGGTGCCCGCTTTTCAAAGCAATGCCTGATGGAGAGGGAATAAGGTGTCATGCCTCCGAAACAGTTTACTAAAATTGCATGCAGGCGAAACTTTAAACACAAGGATAATTCACACAATTAAACACAAAAGAGCTTTTGGATAAGAGGTGGCCAGGGAAATGATCCACCTTGCCTTTGAGTATCCCCTAAGTGACCCCCCAGAGCAGCTGTACAAAGCACAAAAGACATTCCCCCAGCTTCTGTATCATCACCTGAGCTGCACGTGGTTGATGGTTAAGAAGAGCTTGGATAATTCAGTCGGCTTGGTTCTCTCTGCCCTGCTCTGACTGACAGGCCAGGCCCCTGCTCATCCCTGAAAACTAGCATCCGGGAATGACATACAGTTTGATAACATAAGATGCTTAGGTTTTTTGGCTCAAGTGAGATGTTCAGAGCTAATAGCCCTGTGAGCTGAGTTTTAGCTGCGATCTGCACCTTGAGATATCCGTTATGTCTGGCTCAGGAAAAAGGGGAAAGAATGAGAGCTTATTTCTAGAAAGGTTTCCGATGAGCAGCATTTGTCATTGAAGGGGAAGATGGGTATAATTAGCTTGTCAGTCTAGTTTGGGCTGAGCAGGCTGTCTCTGCTAAAAAAGATGGACTAACTGCCAGAGCCACTGACAGGCAGTCGATAGCGCAGCAATTAATGTCATAAATAATTCCAGAACCAATTACATCAAAATGGACTCGGAGCTTTAAAAAGGTACAGAATTCTCTTATTCTTCCTGCTAACAGCAAGAAACAGCTTTCATTTTTCTCTGTAATTACTTTTCATTGTATATAGCAATACAGCTGAGCTTTTTCTGTCCATATTTAAGCCCTGTCTTTCTCCCAGCCTCTTCCCCCACCGCCAGCCTCCCTCCTTCACCCCACAGGACAAGGCTGTTAAAGTCGATCTTCCCTGCCAGAGCAGTGGGGTGAATGTATAATCTTTTAACTTGGCTGTTGCTGGAGAACTCCAGCTCCACCTAAATGATTAAGAGCCAAGTTTTCGAAAATGTCATGGACAATGACAGCCGAGTGCCCCAAACAATGGCATTTGGAAATGAAGACATTTGTGAAATAAATGGATTTGTCTTATTATTTTAAAGGTTGCTGTGACTTTGCTTACACTGAATTTATTGATTTCTTTTCCCCTTCTCTTCTTCTTCTTCCCCTCCTCCTTCTGTGTAGTTGCAAGCGTAGAAGCCAGGCCAAACTATTCCCTGTACACTGCAAGCGCAATTCAATACCGCCCATGTGTGCTAATGGGCATTTTTTTTTTTAAGACGGACGATCAGTCTCTTTAGCATAGCATTTTGCTTAAAAGCTATTCTCTTGAGCTGTCTCAACTCTTCGTCTCGTTCTCTGTGTGTTATAGCACATATGTAGATAACACAAAGGCTATTATAGCCATAATCGCAACGACATACCAGATACCACTGGTGCTAATAGTCTTTTTTTTTTTTTGCTCTAGCCCCATCAGTTGCTTCTCTGGCTGGTTTAGAGAAAGGAAGGAGGGGATTGTGGGAAAGCAAATTACTGTAGTATTCATTCACAGCTTTGTTCCTGGCCTGACAAACATTTCCAACTTTTCAACCATGGTGGCATTCGCTCCTGAGGGACCAGAGAAAATGGCTTATGAAGCTCCCACAGCTTCGAAACCAGAAACAGCTGCTGGTGTCGCTGGCAGTTTGCTGAGTGTGCTCTGGCTTTGAGCTCCTGCAGCTGACGGCTCTCCCTTTAGCAGGAGGTGTCACTGCGGTGAGTGGTAATTACAGCGCAAGATTTTAGAGGACACGGGATAATTAGGCCAGCCCGCGCAGGCATAAACACTGACATTTACCATATTAAAAACTGGCGATGTTGGCATTTTCCTCCCTCCTAAGACCACAACAATAGCAACCTCACCAACAAAGACACATTTTCAAGAGAACAAAGGGTCTTTGCCTTTGGGGGAGTTGGGACACCCGGTGTTCAGTGGTTGGTATGGAAGGGATTCTGCTGACCTCTTGGGAGAGGGTCTGGCTGAGGTTATGTGACTCATGTCCTACCCTCATAATCCTTGCCCCTGGATACACAATGCCATACCCTAGGTTTGGATGATGGAGGAAGGGGTATATGTCATAAGTGCTACCATCCAGAGAGCACCTCTTGTCTTCCACTTCAGGTGGGATATTGGTAGACTTTCCCCTTCACCTGGGTGGTTCCATGGCAATGACATTAGGTATATTTCCTGGCTCTTTGGCAAGTGACAGGTAGGAAGAATGTAGGAGACTTCCAATGATAGTCCTGTGAAACCAAACCAGCTCTGCATGGGCTCAAGCTGTAGGGCTGCTCCTCACTCTCCATCCCAAGTAGAAACAGAAGAAATGCCACCGTCCCCAAATTCAGTGCTCCCTTGGGTCCAGCTGAAACTGCAGGAGGGGTCACCGGCCTGCTTCCACCTCTGAAGGGTACCAGTCTGCTGTTAGTGTGATGCTGTAGAGCCAGGACCCGTGTTTGAATCCCAGCCTGGCCACTTTCCTATTAAAGGACCCTGGGTGACTCCCTTTTATAAAATAACAAAATAGAACTATCTAGCCCATTGGGCTGTTGTAAGGATAAAAACATATAGCCATATACTGACAGCATTGTGCACACTGAGGTTAGTAAAATGATAAGAAGAATTTGATGAAATGATTTATGGTTGCAGAAGTTCATTTGCCCAAAGTAGGGAACTGTGTTTGAGCTTGATTTTCCCAAGAAGAAAGAAGGCTCAATCAAGTCAAGTGTCCTATGCTTGGGAGAGATGGCAGTGGTTAAGTGAGGAGCCCTAGATACTCTCTGGATGCAAGAACGGGAGAAATGTTTGGCTGGTGATGAAGTGGTGTGAGTCATATCCGACTCCTTCGCTGACCCTACAGATGTAGGGGAGGCCTTTCTTCAGGCTGAGACCAGACTCCAGCTTTTTGGATGAGAACTTCTCAACATGGTCTCTATTTTAAAACATACTCCTGGCCATGGAGGGCTTCACGGTGTATCAGAACGTTGGCCTTCTCTCTGGTGAGGGCTCAGGACCTGTATCTCCTGAAGTAGGTTGTTGGGAATGGGGTCATGGAGGCATGTGATCTGGAGGGAAAGGCACTGTGGATCTGTGGAAAGACCTGGAAGCCTTGATTTAGGTGACTCTGTGCTAACTGTATCACTCTGGACAAATTACTTCAACTCACTGAACTTGAATTTCCTAACTTATCAATAGGAGAAAATAGCTTGCCTCCACTCACCAGTGCTGTGGGCAGAATAAATGAGCCATCCCAAGTGAAACCCCTGCCTACTAGATACTAAATCCTTTGCATATTCCCCTTCTCATCTGTCAGACACCTGGCCCATCTCACAAAGAGTTTGTGAGGATCCGGTGTCAAATGTACGTAAATATGAAGTCATTTCTTGTCGTTATTATTCATGGTACCCTGAGGAGCCTTCTCTATATGGCCCTTGCCTCTTCAGGATGTCTGACTGCGTGTTCCTTGTCCTGATGCAGGCAGTAATGCAACCCTTCTGGGAGATCAGCAGCGACAGATGTTAGCAAGCTGAACTGGAGATGGGTCCTGCTCGATTAAAAATAAGCCCAGTAAATTTATTTCAGCTATTTTTAAATATTAAAGTTAGGCCTTAAGAGTGTTTTGGAAACATAAAAATCAGAATTTCCAGAATCTTTTAGTGACTTGTGAAAGTCACTTGTAAAAGGATCACATATTGTAAATGGTAGCTCTCTTGGACAGTTTGGTCCCACTGAAGATGAGCATCTCCACAGGAACTGAGCAGGTGGTTCAGCACCCGTCTGTACCAAGCAAGAGTTTGCTTGCACGGGGAAGGTCAAGGCAAGATTTATGGTTAAGCCAACGAGAGAGTATGACCTATGAGTAGCTTTCAGCGCTAGGGTGGTCTCTCTGGATTGTGTCTAATCTGGTCCCAAAGCTGTGTTCCCTGTGGTCTTCCTTCCCTTACTGAGAGTTTTTTTCTGCTGTTTGGTATCTTGGGCATCCATTCTTCTTCCCCTTTTTTCCTTGGCCTTAAAGAAGCTGAATTCTTATCTACCTTGTAGGTATTGTGCGTTATTGGACAAGCACATAGGTTTTTGAATCAAACAAACTTGAGTTTAAAATATAAACCTGATGCTTTCTTGTTCAACATTGTTGGACAAATTAGCCAATAGTTCTTAGTCTTGCTATTTCTTTCCTTTTCATTTCTTTCTTGTTTTCTCTTCTTGGTATAATGGGTAGAGTAATACCTGCTTATAGGGTTTTAGGGTAGGTTACATAACATCCAACAAGCTAATCATAAGAGTAGTAGAAAATTAATATTTGTAAAGTCTTAGTGATAATAAGGAGAAGGAAATGGCAACCCACTCCAGTGTTCTTACCTGGAGAATCCCAGGGATGGCAGAGCCTGTGTGGGCTGCCATCTATGGGGTCGCACAGAGTCAGACACGACTGAAGCGACTTCAGCAGTAGCAGTAGCAGTGATAATAATACTAGTAGAAGATACTATGATTTACACTCTTACTCAAGTCACAGATAAAAATGATTGTAGCTAAAATCCCAACTCATTTTCTGACTTGAAAGTCCCTTTAGAAATCACTGTAAAATGCGTGCAAAGCACCAGGCACACAGTAATCTGTGATTGCTGGCTTCCTTATTGTTCAAACTGGAGGATAGTCCTTAGGTCCTCACACTGAATTTTGGATTCACTCGAGACATCTGAATTCTATGTTGCACTCTTCTTCCTCCCAAGGCACTTCCAGGGGGACAGATGACTTCTCAACACTGCTATTGCCAATGTGGATTAGAAACGGGTTTTCTGGAGATGCTGGCTGTGATGTTCCCAAAGAAGCATAGAAGTGGGTGGAAATCTTTCTAGCCCAGGGTCAAAGATACTGTAGAGTATTAGACATTTCCTAAACTCCTGTTTATTGGATATTCAGTAAACTCTTGTTTGTTTTATTTTCTGTATGATTCAGAAAGTACTGAGAGCCTACTTCTGCCCCCACCCGCAGCCAGTATCTCTCTCATTTTTCTCATCATCCAAGTCTGTCCCTTCTTAATTCTCCTGCTAATAAAATTTGTCCCTCTTGGTACATTCCAAAGTTATCAATTCTTCTTTCCTCTTGATTGTAAGACTGAGAAGCATAGGAAACTTTACCATTTGTGTCTATTAATATATTTCTGCCTCTTGGAATAGTGAATGGAACTCAATGGATGGAACTCAGTAAATATTTGTTGAATGAATGAATGGATGGCTTTAACTAGAGCCCTTTAAAATTTCAGATGCTCAGAGAGCTTCTTTTCTAAAAATGAGGAAAACCAAGTTTTCTAAGAAAAAACAAAACCCAACCTCTGAAATTTCAGGTTAGATTTCATCCTCTCAAATGACCAAGCTCTTTTCTTATCAGAAATGATGCAAGTATCTCTACCTGGTAGGCTTTCTATAATCTTAAACAACTGGTGGCTGACTTAAAACCACATTGTATGTCATATATATTCCTAATTCTGAAGGCTAATAGAAAAGGCATTGTAGATATATCTTCAAATATAGATTCCTTCAACAAAGCTATGTGTCATCTATAGATCTGATAAGCATGCCTTTGTTGTCATCATCCAGGTCTTTGTACAAGAAAAATATCAACAAAAACATTTTGAAAAGTTATCTTTTTGTATCACCTTAAGATATAATACTTAAAAGTATGTTAAATATAAACATTACTTAATATGACTACTACCTACATAAATTTTCTGTGCTTCTTGACTAGGCAAAGGTTCACTTCCTCAGGGTTATTTTTATTTTTTAAGATGATAACTAACCCCTTCTTACCGTCACCACCCATAAATAATCTCATAATAGTCCATCATAAATACATTTATTTCTCTTCTAATAGAACCACCTCTCTGAATGGACACCCTTGAGTGACACTTGAGTTTATTAACCAATGAAAATATCACCATGAGCAGCACCCAAGAACAGGAACATGGGTATTATTGAGTAATGCATCTGAAGAATGTAGGCATGGTAATAAAGAGAGACAGCCTTCTTTTGAGCCTATCATTAATAAACAGAAGGCAGAGCTGAATTCTGGGCTTTCAAACAGTGTATCTGCCACTTCTTATTTGACCCGACTGAGCTGCTGCTCTTGGATTTCAACCTGATTTGAACACAGACATTCAAGACTTAAGAGACATCTTAGAAATACAAAATTTCTAAGTTTGTTTTTTTACACAGAAAAAAACCTGTGTCCAAGTTTGAAGAGTAAAGAAGATGCATTTAGTTGGAAGCTCTATTAAAAGGAGCATAGATTCAGGGAAGTACAGAACGTTCACTCCTCTGGTTTTGCAGGGAGCAAACATTTTAGACTTCTTATGACATAAGAGCCCTTAACCCAGAAGTGTCTAAAGCCAGTCATGTGAGCTTATAAATTGACTTGAACTGGATTTCCGTCCCTGATAGCTGAAAAAGGCCTAACACAGTATCAAATGGTTCCATTTTCCATTTAAGTGACATTATCTTTCTTTCTTCTTTTCTTTTTCCTTGTTCAACTCATAGGAATATCTCATCCTTTACACCTTTAGAGAATTTGCCATCTCATTTGTCACCATTTCATATTTTATAATATTGATTTTTATGTAGTTGTCTAGTTTTTATCAATAAATTGCAAGTTCATAGAAAGTAAGATCCTAAACATCTTTGAATTACACCTAGTATAATTTCTTTGCACACAATAGACGTTCAGTTAGTATTTGGAAATGAGAATGAATGGCAGACATGGAGGAATTCACATGCCATAGGGTTAATGAAGTCGTCACTCATTAGTTCATTCATTAAATATTTATTAGATATTTACTATATATATATGGGAATGAACTTAGTCTGAAGATACATGTATTCTTCAGAAATGTCACAGATTCCTGGCATGTTAGCGTGGATCATTCAGGAGAAGATTTTGGAAGAACCAAATCTAAGTTATCATTTCACATGCAAATACAGAATACAGCTCAGCCTACTGGAGAAAATATAGATGCAAATTCCCTGTGTTTAATATCTGTCATTAAAATTACAGCAATAAAGCCTAAAACCCAAAAAGGGAAAATCAGCTGGGTCCTTATAGATTGTTGCAGCCAAGAGCAATAAAAACTAAATCAATCACAAATTGTGGCAATAGATAATTTAGCTGGTACTGGAAATTAAATGAAAGGACATTTCCAGCATTCAGCCCCGTTTGTGGGAGGATGAACATGCCCTCAGAATTCAGATGGACTTCACTGAACAGTCAAGGGTGACTATAGGAGAAAGAAGAGAAAATTATTTAAATGAGATTTAAATTGCTTTGTTTCTTTATTCCTCCAAAGGTTGCCTTTGTTATTACATTACAATATTTAGCCATCAAGATTTCTGATACATTGTGGGTTCCTTGGCATTTTAACCCTTGTTCAAGGGAAAGAAAGGTAGTTCCCTGATAGTGGGCCTGTGGTCTGGGCAGCTGGGGCCCAATCATCAGCTTCTTGATAGGGCTGGTTCTGGAGAAGGGACTTTTGGTACAGAAGCAAATATGGAGAGAGGTGAGGAGTACTCTTAGGAGCCAGGAGGTCTCTGTTCCAGGCCTGTTTCTGCCGCTGCCATTCACAGGTAGACAAATCTGGGCTCCTAAATTGTCACTGGCAAAGGGAAAAGATCAAACTCAGTGGCCTCTTAGATCTTGTCTAATGGTTAGGTTTTGTAATTCCATTATTAACGATCAGTATAAGTCCCAGTATCATGGCCTTGACCTTGAGGATTTTGGCTACTAGACTGAGTGAATGCCTTGAGTTTAGGAACTGCTCATTCCCACCACTCCAGAAAACATTACATCTAGAATTAATGGATGGATGAATGACCAATGGGCGGTCTACCATTATTTGTGAATTGGCTCTCTAGTTCACTGCAGTATTCCCAGTGAAGGATCTTTTTTTTTTTTTTTTCTTATTCCAAATACAGTATCACTTTTTCCTTTGGGGTGATGCAAGAATTTCTGCATTCATTTCCAATGTTTGCTTTCTCTGAAAGGGGATTTCCATTGGATGTTAAGCCATCTTTTCTGATCCATCCAATATGGGCTATTGGCTTTGTATTATAACATGCAGGAAAGAGAGTCCAAGCCACTTTCAGGAGAAATGGATGGGGCAAAAGGGTATTCCAGCTACCTTTGAAGACCGTGAAGGCAATATTTCAAGGAACAAAATGCCTGCCCCCTCCCATTGGCATGAAGAGTTGATGTAGGCCAGTCACATAAATACAGGTGAATGAACTTAGATGAACGTGTTACCTGTAAGGTGGGGAGTCCAAGTGACAGTGGACAGTGTCAAGAACAAGGGATGAAGAGGACAGAGTAGAGGATCGATTGGGAAGACTCCTTGGAAAGTGTCAGCCGATCAGTGGATTTTATAACATGTTCAAGGCCATTCTAAAGGCCTCAAGAAATTTCTTTGGATATGAAAGTTAATATTTAGCGAACTATTGATAAAGCGACATGGATAGCTTCTTGGAACTTTAGGAGGGAAACCCAGTTTGGAAACAGAAAACAAGTTAAGCTCTTAAACATTCTGACTTTCAATTCTAGCATCAGGATTGCTACCTGTTTCTGGAACCCAGCAGGCTTTCTGTTCTTCTAGGACCCTCTTCTCTCTACCAACCTCTGTACTCCTTTCCTTTTTAACTTCCATTTCAAGTTCCTTCTAAAGCATAAAGATCTGCCAGATGTTCTCAGGCATCTCTTCACCCCCTACTCACAGGATTTACAATAATGACAAATATTTGGGGAGCATAGCAGACTGAGTTAGGCATATTACGTGTATTACCTTAATTGACCCTATCAAGAGGAAAGTATACTTATTATCCTCATTTAAAAATAGGAAAGCTGAGGCTTAAAGAGCTGAAGCCAATTTTCCCAGTGGAGCTGGGAGTCAATGTCACGTATCCTAAATCCGGGCCCACATGTTGAGCCCACTCCAGTACCGCGTGACCTCTTCTGTAATGATTAGAACTGGCCCTTCAGAAATAATCATCCACTGTTTGCTTTTGATATGGTTTTTATTTCTGTATCCCTGGAATGCTGTTTAGATCTCTTCTGCCAACCTGGCCCTAAGGTCTGTAGGCCCATGCTCATGCCCCTGCCCTTCTTTGCTATGCCCTCTCTGTCCCCTCCGTTCTATAGTGAGAGCACAATGACACCACCATGGCAGGTCTCTCCAAGCCCGCTGTCTCCTTGGGGCCCGAACTAATTGCTTATTCAAGACCAATTTCCTACAGAATTGTCCTTTTGTCCACCTCCTTCTCTCTGCTAAGCTGTAAGAAGCCCAGGAGGCAATGTGAAATGATTAGTCCCCCTGAGTACACACAGCCTCAGCGCAGCTGGGCTGCAAAGCCAGTTTATTATCTTAAGAAGAGGATCTGGTTTAGCCTGAGTTTACATCTCTTCTGCCTCCCATTCATTAGATGAGCTCCGGGGCTCAGCTTACATTGCATAAACTCAGCTGGTATGTATACAATGCCAGCAATATGGAGGAGGCTAACATGTGTTGAATACATCTACTGCATCTCAGGTCTCTGAAGGTCACTCACTAAAGTAATATATGGTGCTAGTGTTGGTGGCTGAAGGTCAAGTCATCTTGCTTTTCATAATGCATAAACCTGAAACTCACTCAGACACCAATCATATGACCTAAACCTTGGAACAAATATTTTACTAAGTAAATCAGTGAGCATGCTGGCATTTCTATTAACCTTCAATGCACTGCTGACAGAAAATGAATAATGATAAATAATAACTCAAGCCTGTAAATCATGCTTAGCATCAGAAGCAAGACAAAATGCTCATGTGTGCTACCATCTGTTAGGAGGAGAGCAGCGGGGACTGGAGGAGAAGGGTGGGAGAAGAGAGAGCAGGCTGCTAGTGGCTGGGGTAAGCACCTTTTGGATTCAATAAACTGACCCAGGACGTGTAAGCCACTCAGAGCAGGATTGATGGGTTAAGAAAAAATCCCTTTTCCTCCTGTCTTCTATTTGATGGACATCAGTTCTTGACTTTGATCTGCCACCCTTGGGTCTTTCCTCTTTTCCCCATCTTCCTCCTCATTAAATCCATTTCCACTTTACCCACTAGGTTTCAGGGCCATTTATAAAGGAGCCCTCTAACTGAGCAAAACCTTCTTGGTGACACTCCTCTCTTCCCCTCCCTGAATCTCAGTTATAGCGATTGGTTTTCCTTGCCCCGTGGGCAGGAGTAGAAGCTGAACCGTTGCCCCCAAGTTGTCACCCTTCCTCATAAACACCTTTGCAGAAGGAGGTCCCAGGCAGAAGGGCCTCCAGCCTCCCAGCCCAGAATGATTCACTGTGATTCCAAACAATTTGACAAAACCCTAACCTGACCCCTAGGTCTTTACATGTGAAATGGTAAAGGCTCCATGAAACGTTCTCCCTGTAGGGAAACCCTCAGTTCATTTGGATGGGGAAGTTCTAGAAGCTGATGCTTGGCACCGAGGGGACCTCTTCCTGGGGCTTCATTTGCTCTTCTCTTTCAGTGGAGCCAACATTTGCCAATTTATCATTGCCTTCAATGCATTCTAACTAAGAAACACACAAAAGCATGGTCTATGTTCAAATTTCTTGGAATAAAAATCCCCCCTTATCATTTTCTGCTGACCCTGTGGGCCCTGACTCTGGATTCACTGAGAAGCCTGTCTCGAGGTCCCACTGACCCCTTCTCTTTGCCTTATGACCCCAGCCTGCCCAGACAACAGGCTGCTAGAGAGGAAGCCAGGACTTTCAACAGACTTTCCATCTCAGACCTCATGTTTTTTTTCTCCATGAGAAATGGGGAGCAGCCATGCCTGCAAGGGCGCCAGCTCATTGGGTTGAAAAGGATATTACTGAGCATAACGTGTGGCCCTGGGGCTCTGTCCATGCTGGCTACTTTGTGAGTTAAGTGCGTTCTTCTCCTTGGGAATTGTATAATCAAAGAGAGAATGCTTTCCTTTTATTGTCTGAAACACGAGTCTTCTCTGAATGCCGGTAATTCGAAGTCTTTCTGTACCCCTCATCAGAATTATGCTAAGTGATAATATCCCAGATAGTGTAAATGGAGAAGTAGTGCTAGTTGCCCATATCTGCCTTGGCCTTTGCTTTACTAGCTGTTGGATCTGTTTCCCTGTTTGGATTTGGGGCCTCAACAGCAAATCAGCAGAGAAATGAGGCCGAAGAGCGCTGAGTGTTCAGTGGGNGTGGGAAATGTGCTGTGAAGTTCCCTCCACACTGAGTAACTGTGGGCCTCACCCTCTGGGCCTCAGTTTCCCTTTCCATTAAATCATGAATTTGTGTTGTAGGTTCTCTTATCACTGTCTTTTTGCCCTCCCTTTTTTTTTTTTTTAATTTCCTTACCGTCCCCATTTTTTTAATTAGAGGGGATAACAGATGAAAGAAAAAAATGAAAGGAAAAGCAGAAAATTAGCATTTTCTTGGCTTCACATTTTGGTTATTAATATTGCAATTTGGAGTAATGAAATTCACAAAATGCAAGAGGTTTAAGGTTTTCCTGGTGGGGTGAACTCCATCTCATAGTATATGGCTGGAATTTCAAGGTAAGGTTCATTATGCAGAATGCACAATGCGGGCAAGCTAACAATGCCATAAACCCTTCACTTTTGCATTTCTTGACTTTAATGTTGCATTAATGTAGGTTTTGAGTTTTAATATGTTGTATAAATACAGAATACCTATTTGTAAGTATAGGCACCACGCAAGGGAGGATTTTTCTGTTTTAAATCTCAGGCTTTGAAAGCCCAACTGTGTTTGCTCTCTGCTTGACTTTGTTAGAAAGCAGGTGGGAGAAAGTAGGGCAGGGTGAGTTACCTAGGAACAATCCTCATTTATGTCCAAATCCATTATGAAAGGCAGAGCCTCGTTTTTTGCCCTCACTGCAGTTTGCAGAGGATTTAGTAATGGAGACCGAAGGCTCCTGGGAGGGGAAACATCAGGATAAAGGAGAGATTCTGCTTGGCTCATCCCTGGCACCTGCCCAGGCCAGCCCTTCCTTTGGCTCTGCTGATCATCAGTGCCAGCTCCCTCTCTTGTCTCTCCGATTAATGATGTTGTTCCCACTGAGCAGTGGGTGGAAGTCTCTGGGCAACAGAAAAGATGAGAGAAGTTGCACAGTTTATCTCTAGCAGAGGACATGGTCAATTCCCTGTACTTTACATGGCCCATCAGTGAATGTGGGATGGATGTTCTCCAGGGGATAATGTTGGGTTCCTACTGTCAAGGACCTCCCAGGCCCTCAGCAAGTCTGATTAGGTTCTCTCCACCATCAGAGTCACCAAAGGGACTACTCTTTTCTCTGTTAGGGGACATAGTCAGTCTCAGCACTCATGGTTGTCTGATGGGAGGCCCTTTGACCCATGGCTGAGCTCCTATTGATCTTATTGGGCGTGGACTGAGCTGGGAAATACCTTGATATTAAAGGAGAGACTAATATTGTTGGAGAGGCAGGATTGGGAAAGAAAGCAGAAGTCAACTTTCAGAACTCAACAATCAAATGCTTTATACCCCAGGACTTCATTTAGAGCCCTTCTGCAGGACTCACCAATCTGCACATAGCACCATTCTGATGCATGTCATGCCCCTAAGGTGACTGCATCTCAGCATCGTACATGCTTGAAGCCAAGGGAGGCCCTCAGGGTAACATAGCTCTTCTCAGATCTTTTCTCCTCTAAACTGCCACAACCTTAAGGCCTGTGCCCCTTCCAAGATGCTTGACACCTTTGCCTTGGCCATTGGTTTACTCTATCTCCTCTACTTTCCTTTGAGGTAAGATTTTCTCATGTCATAATCAGTTGACTCAGCGTTTCTACTATATGCCAGATGCCCTAATGGTAATGAACCCATCTGCCAATGCAGGAGACACAAGAGACTCGGGTTCGATCCCTTGAAGTAGGAAAAGACAACCCACTCCAGTGTTCTTGCCTGGAAAATTCCATGGAGAGAGGAGCCTGGCAGGCTACAGTCCATGGGGCCAAAAAAGAGTCAGACACGATTGAGTGACTGAACACACACACACACACACACACACACGCACACACACACACCATGTTCCAAGCCCTTGATAGCTATTATATCCGTTGAATAATACATAAGACTATGGTCCCTGCCTTCAAGAAAGGATATTACATGAATAAGGGGACTCACTCTTTGGGATGGTGCTGTGATAAATAAGCACACACAAAGGGAGAAGAAATTCTGTCTGCCTCAGGCAGTGGAAGCTTGGAAGAATGAAAGTACATTCAGGGAATGCCAAGCAATTTACTATGTTACTTTGGACAAAAGGGCGGTCCCAGTGAAATTGAGATTGAAAAGTAAGTTGAGGCCTGGAGGTCAAGGGCATGTCTCTGTCCTTGCCTAGAATTGCACATTAACACTTGATTATTCCAGGACTGGAACTAGAGGCCTGAGGGAGTCTACATCTGGAGAAAGTCTTCATGAGACCAAGCCTGGGTCTTCTAGCATCTGCAGCCAAGCCAGGGCTACTGCAGACTTATAACATATAAGTTAGCAGACTTATATGGGTGCTCTGAGGTCTACCTGCTACATTTTGAAGAGCATGCAAAATCTCCCCTTTCCTGAAATACTTTTCTATCTCAAAACTCAACATCGTTGGTGTTATTCATGTGGGTTCAAGTATGGTGTTCTGAAGGCATAGGTTAAGCTCCAGATATTTCACCTGGTGAAGACAACATGTTTTGACGTTACTTGTCATGAAAACCTGGGACCATTTCAGAATCACAAACCTAGCAGGCATCTCAGAACATCTGGAACTAGAAGATACTAAGTCCATGATAGAAGCCCTCTTGAAGGGAGTAGAAAAGTGGTTCTAGAAGCAAAGGTTACTCTCTGTCCTGACCTAGAACAACCTAGGTTCTCTCAGAGCCCTTCTTTCCTAAGTCAGAACTGAGGACTTCCACTAACCCACCTTGGGGTGTGTAAGTCAGGATTGAGGACTTTCACTAAACCGCCTCAGGATGTGTGCTCTTGTGTATTTGTGCTAAAAGGAAGAAAATTACCCTCTCTGTGCTAGGATACAGTGGCGCCAGCTGATACATTAGCATCCTGATCTGACATGGCTGTCAGAAAAATTATCCATGACCCAGAAGGGCCACACTGAAGGTGATTTATCCCCTTACTTGGCTTCGGCTGAGCTCTCCCCAGAGAAGGCCACACCAATTAGGCAAAAAATAAGGCAAATTGTGTGTGTTGTGATGCCTGGTGTTGACTGCTCCCCCAGAGAGGCTTACAAATTAATTTCCTCATCGTATCCTTATTCTGAAACCAGTTCCAAAATGGAAACCTCAGCACTTTATCTTCTTAATCTCTTATTCCCTTCTCATCTACTTTTTTTCAAAACAAAATTAAATCATTTAGCAACAATTTTAATAAGCACTAAAAAGTGTAATGAACCAGATAATGAAGAAGAACTCATATTATTTTCTTTATCTACTTTGTACTTAATTTATTTTGTATGTTTCCTTTGCATGCCTCTTCCCTGAGAGGCTTTTCAACATTAGGATTGTATTGTAGGTAAATGTTTCATTTAGTTGCATTGAAACCTCATAAAAAAAGAAAAGAAAAAAATCCTCATCTTCACAGTTGATATGAAGATTGGGCCTCTCCCATGCTAGCTCACCAGCACTGCTTGAATTAAACTCATGACCCAGGACTGTGAATGCTGGCAGGTCCTCACAACCCCTGGGGCTTATTTAGATGCATCCTGTGGCTCTGAGCCCTTCCTCTCACCCAACCCTCTTGCTTTGCTGAAGCTCTCCTCCCCTGCAAACTCCTGATGTCCTCGGCTCTGTGCTAACAAGGGGTTTTCGGGAGCGGGGATTGATTAAAATGTAGTGGCATACCCTCATTTTGCGTCACCGCGTGTGTGACTAATAGCCGTGGAATTCATGCCACAGATAAATAATTGGCCCTTCAGCCATCTTCCATGTCTTCAGAGACGCGCAGCCATGATGGATCGCAGCCACAGACATCTCAATGAGCATCATCTCTAGATCATAATAGATCATGTTACATTTGTATATGCTCAGGAACATAATTTACTATTAAACAGGGCCAAGATCAGCTCCGAAGAAATTATCCTTCCGCAGAAGCGGACTCTTCGACTGCATTATATGCACGGTACGCTTTTTAAAATATTAATTATATTGTAAACTAAAGGTTTACTTTACCTATCATAAATCTGAGTGTCTCTTCTTTCTGTGTGCCCAATAAATATACTTCTCATCAACTTTTAATTATGTTGTTTGCATTATTCTGTCCTGAGGATGAGAGGGCATGCTAAATCATGGCCTTCTAATGTGGACTACAGCATAAGTTTAGTTAATTAAACCATATATTTTATGAGTTCTTGCATCTTCATCTTGTAAAACTATGCATTATTATGCTGAAGGGGGGGGCATAAAATAACATAGCAAGGGTGTTTTTATGATTGTTGTTGTTATTATTAGTAGTATATCTGGAGAGTCAGATAATTTAGGAAATGTTGAATTGTATTATCTCTGTATGGTCCTGCTGCCCTCTGGACTCTGGCCGTACTTTCTTTCTGAAAGGTGGACATATTATCAAAAGGCCAGAATGCAGTTTTGAGATAATCCCAGACCTGAGGATGAAACTCGAGCTTGTGGGAAACAAACAAGGCAAAGAGCAGCTCCCCAGATAGACGCATCCAACCCAACTCTTCTCTTCCTTTAGTTTGCGCCTTTGGGCAAATGACCTTTGATATTTAGGAGCATTTCTCTCTTAAATTCACACAGAGAAATCATAGGGACTTAGAAACATTAACAGTTCTCATTGCAGATTTTAGAGAGGTTAGCCATGACTTCTAGCATGGATGTCTGAGGCATCCCTAGAGGTAGGAAGCTTGAGAAGGAGATGAAGGGGCAGAGATCCAAAGCCCGATTGGGTGATATTGAAGGTCTGCCTCTGTATTATAGGTCAGGAGTTGCTGATAAGTAGAAGCTTAGGAGCCAAAAAAAATTGAGTTGAAATCTTGCTTTGCCATTTACTAGCCAAGTGACCAAGAAAATAGACACATGATTCCAGACTCAGTTTCCTTATCTGCAAATGGGGTGCATAAAACTACCCCTTAAAATTATTGTGATGAGTGAGGGAGCTATGTCAAGGGTTTGACATAATGCTGATACATGTGTAATAATTGGGTTACCTGTTGCTGCTACTGCTGCTTCTACTCTTATTGATATTCCCAGAATCTGTTAGGTCTGATGAGTGGCTGCACACCCCTGAGCTGAGTTGCAGTCCCCCGGGACCAAATCTGCAGGGTCAGTCAATGGCTGTACCATAACATGGCTTGACCCAAGCCTCTTTTGAGTGAAGATGGCTGATGCTGATAGCTAAAACTCTCGTTTCTGGCAAATTCTCTACGTTCTCTCATAAGGCCATGTTGACCACTGATTTGCATTGTCCTGTAAGGTTCCAATTGCTCTGTCAACAATCCCTTGGCTACAGACTACTGTCTGTAGTCTTTTTCCTGACTTTCCTGTGGGGACATGCATCACCATCCTCTTCTCTGCAGGAGTAGAGGGAGGCCTGCTCAGAGATGCAGGGGGCTGCCACCCCATTCAACAGAGAAGGTCCCTTTCCATGCCTGCTCCTTTATAACCAACTCCAAGGAATGTGTTGCCTTTATCAGCTACCACATTCTCCTCCCCTCTCTCCTACCACCAAAAAAGTAAATAAACAGCAGAAGCTAGATCTGTTTTATTTCAACTTTTAAAAGCCTTTGAAGGCACAGCTATTTGAGAACATTTTAAAAAGTGTTTCGTTACTTAACTGCTGCTCAGGTGGTGAAGCCCCCCTCATTCTTCCCACAGGGAAGGGAAGAAAGGGAGGTTGTGTTTTATGGTTGGCTCAGGCTTTTCTCCTACCCCCCCCNAAGGCAGTGAGTCACAGCAACATGGCCAGGGTTGACTGGAAGAGCCTTTGCTCAAAGCCCCCTCCCCTGCAGGAATGTGGGTGGGGACCAGGGCAAGGAACTCCCAGAGGAAGACTTCTTGCCTATAATGGATCCCATATGCCCAGGACTGAGTTCTGATATTCTCCAGTCCCGAAGCACCTAGGCTTTGATTTTTATTTTATTTTTGGATGGATGGAGGGATAGAATCACTATGCTTGGGCCTCAGATCTCAAGTCGACTGTTTGGCATTAAATAAAGTATTAAACACAAACGTGCATTTTTTTTCCCCCAGTGTGCCTGTGTGTGGTCTTACCTCCTCCTGCTGCCCTGAGTGGCTCTCAACTCCCTTCCCTTAAGACTATCTTTATCTACCTGTTTTAAAAATTGCAGAGAGGTTCGTGCTCTTAACTATGAAAATGTCACTTGCATCTCCCTCATCTAAGGACTCTCGAGGGAAGTTGACACTTTCCTCAATGTATCTTCCTGTGGATGGGATAAAGCTGTGAAGAGCAGAGGAGTGGAAGGGAAGGGATTTCAAAGAAGGTCTCATATCTGAGTCAACGATTCTGGTCTAGTCAAGTAGCTGAGAGGATGAAAATCTAATTAGAGAATTTTTGGGCCTTGAACTAAATGTTACATAAGCTTCTCCCCTTTTTGTTGCTATTTTGTAGAAAGGAAAGCAAAGAAAGTTATAGCAAGATCTACCCTGTTGACAAAAAGAAATTTTCAACTATGTCCTAAACATCTGTAATGTAAAAGGCCAAGCAAGGGCTCCCCAACTCTATTTTTTTTTTAATCTAATGTCAAGTTCACACCCCTTGATGAGTGTAAGAAATTTCAGTAATCAGTGACTACAGGCAGGGAACTTCTGTGAAGACATAAGCTTGAATCATCATAGACTGAATCCGTTGACAAATCCAAGAGGATCCGGATGGAGCACAGACCTGGAGCAATTTGTGTTTGATCTGATGGACTCCTTATCTCCGTCAGGACAGGAGGCTTTGCAGGAAAGCAGAAGCCAAACTAAATTCCAGATGGAGAGGAAATCCAAGTGTCACCCTGGGATGCTGATGATCTGGTTTAGTCATTAAGAATGCCACAGCTAACAGAAAGCTTCAATCTGAGCCGTTAAGAATTTACTAGTTTTGTCTCTCAACCCCTACTGCGGGAGACCCCTGAACCTTTATTTTCCTTCGAGGCTGTCCTGGGTTTTCTTCTTTAACATTGTCCCTGATTTATGGTATGTCCACATTTCCCTGGATAGTACCATCTTTTGAGTTATACATCATCAGGGTGACTCATTCTGATGATGTATGGCCCCAATACATCATCAGAGCTCCTTGCTCTGCCGTTGCACTAATGATATGTTAGTGTAATACATCTCCGGGCTGAGCTGCAGCTGTGATGGATGGTGCTGAGGGTGATGGGAGCCCATGGAGAGGGGACTGAGGAGCAGGCTCTGGATAGGAACAAGAGGAAAATCAGTCAATCCCAAGTCTGCCTTCTTTCCTGGTACCAATGCCCATATTGAATTAGTACTGTGACATGCATCCTGCAACCTTAAAGAAACACAGAAGCATGTATTATCTGCAAAAGGAGTGTTGGCTCAGAGCTCATGCACCTTAGAGGTACCTTAGAGGTTTTCTATATATACACCACCTAATGAAGAGGTAGGAGGTGTCTGTTGAACTGAACTAGGCAATAGGAGCAAAACTGAAGGTGAGCTCGGCAATAAGGACTTTTTTTTCAGCAGGAGGGAAGTGAGTGCTTACAGAGGAATGCAGGATCAGAAAGCTGCTAGTTTGGATGGGAGTGCCCTGTGGTTTCTCAACTGCTTTTCCCTCTGCCTTGTTGGCAGTGCTCACTCCTGCCCAGAGCTTCTGACTAAGCTGTAAACTATTTGCCTTAAGGGAACTTTGAAGCATGAGTGTTTGTTGGTGGACAGACTCAAGTGCTGGACTGAACCCATGTCATCCATTAAATAGCTGGGACTCAGTTCCCTTATCTGTAAATAAGATTAATAATATAACTCCCTAATAAGTAAAATAAAAATAACACAACCTCTTTTTGAGAGTTGTTGTGAGGGCTGTGGGGTGAACAGCTCTAAAGTGCTAGAACAGAGTAGGGAATACATATTCACTAATGTTAGCTGTTACTACAACTACTGCTAAATTTCATGTCCCACCCACTATAATCCTGTGTATTCTCTTACTTGGAAGATGTCAGTGTACATTAATTTATTTAAAAAGTTGAGGGATTCTGCAGTTAAGAAAATGAAATGCTACCTCTAATTCTGATGGACTGAGTACTCTGACAAATCCCTCTGCTAAAATGCACCTGGAATAGGGAAAATTACAACTAATACATATTTTTTGAGCTGAAATTCACATAACAGAAAATTAACTATTATATAGTATGATTCAGTGGCACTTAGTGTATTTCTAGTATCATATACCACCACCACTATCTAGTTCCCAATTTTCATCATCCCAAAAGAAAAAGTCTGGATTCATTCAGTAGTCACTCTCCATTCTCCTCTTTCCCATTCCCTGGTAACCACCAATCTTCTTTCTATCCCTATGGACTCAACTATTCTGGATTTTTCCTATAAATGAATCATGATAGGTAACCTTGTGTGTCTGACTTCTTTCATTTAGCATAACACTTTTGGGGTTTATCCACATAGTAGCATGTAATGGTACTTTGTTTCAAAAAATTGAGATTTAGTTGATTTACAATGCTGTGTTAGTTTCAGATAACAAAGTGATTCAGTTACATAGATATATATACATACATATGTTTATATTGATTATGTATGTATATATATATTCTTTTAAAAATTCTTTTCAGTCTTAGATAATTGAATATAGTTCCCTATGCTATACAGTAGGACCTTGTTGTTTATTTATTTTCTATATACTGGTGTGTATCTGTTAACCCCAAACTCCCAATTTATTCCTCTCTCCCACTTCCATTTTGGTAACCACAAGATTGTTTTGTTTCTGAGTCTGTTTGTGTTTTGTAAATAAGTTCATTTGTATCATTTTTTTTAGACTAAACATATAAGTGATATCATGCAATATTTGTCTTTGTCTGACTTTACTTGGTGATAATTTCTGGGTCTACCCATGTTGCTGCAAATGACATTGTTTCTTTTTTTATGGCTGAGCAATATCCCATTGTGTATATACATATCTTTACCCATTCATCTCTCAGTGGGCATCTACGTTGCTTCCATGTCTTGGCTATTGTAAATAGTGCTCCTTTGAACATTGTCATGCATGTTTCAAATTAGAGTTTTCATGTTTTCTGGATATATGCCCAGAAGTGGGATTGCTGGATCATATGGTAACTGTCATTTTAGTTATTTAAGGAGCATCCGTAGTGGCTGCACCAATTTGCATTCTAACCAACAAGGACCTACTATATTGCATGTGGAACTCTGCCCAGTGTTATATAGTGGACTGGATGGGGGCGCAATTTGGGAGAGAATGGATGCACGTGTATGTGTGGCTGAATCCCTTTGCTTTTCACCTGAAACTATCACAACATTGTTAATCAGCTATATCCCAATACAAATAAAAAGTTTTTATAAAATATTGTATATATGTCAATCCTGGGGCTTCCCAGGTAGCACTGCCAAATCCAGAAAACATATAAGTCACGGGTCCAAATCCTGGGTCAGGAAGATACCCTGGAGGAGGGTGTGGCAACCCACTCCAATATTCTTGCCTAGAGAATCCCATGGACAGAGGAGCCTGGCAAGCTACAGTCCATAGGGTCCCAAAGAGCTGGACACGGCTGAAGCAGCTTAGTGTGTATGTACGCATGTCAGTCCCAGTCCCCAGTTTATCAACCTTCCCCTCTTGGCGTCCATGTGCTTGTTCTCTAGTCTGTGTCTTTATTTCTGCTTTGCAAATGAGATCATCTATACCATTTTTCTAGATTCCACATATATGCATTAATATATGATATTAGGTTTTCCTCTTTCTGACTTCTCTCTGTATGACAGTTTCTAGGTTCATCCACATCTCTACAAATGACCCAGTTTTGTTCCTTTTGTGGCTGAGTAATATTCCATTGTGTATATTCTTCTTTATCCATTACACTGTTGATGGACATTTAGGTTGCTTTCATGTCCTGGCCATTCTGAATAGTGCTGCAATGAACACTGGAGTGCTTGTGTTTTTTGAAACTATTGTTTTCTCTGAATATATGCCCACTAATGGGGTTGCTGGGTTATATGGTAGTTCTATTTTTAGATTTTTATGGCAGCTCCATACCATATGTTCTTCATAGTGAGTGTCCCAGTTACATTCTTACCGACACTGCAAGAGGATTCCCTTTTCTTTATATCCTCTCCAGAATTTATTGTTTGTAATTTTTTTTTTTAATAATGGCTGTTCTGCTTCCTCATAGTTTTGATTTGCGTTTCTCTAACGATTACTGATGTTGAGCATCTTTTCATGTGTTTGTTGGCCATCTATATGTCTTCTTTGGTGAAATGTCTGTGTAGGTCTTCCACCCATTTTTTGATTGAGGCTTTTGGTTTTTTGATATTGAGCTGCATGAGCTGTTTGTATATTTTGGAGAGTAATCCATTGTCAGTTGTTTCATTTGCAAATATTTTCTCCCATTCTGAGGGTTGTTGTTATTCATCATTTTTGGCTTGAATTATCAGTACTACTTTTATCTCATATCATTTTTAAGTGTCTGATTTTTCTCTTTCACTCTTTTTAAGATCTTTTGACTTTAGTGTGGATACAGGTTTTATTATTATATGTCTAATGTAAAGTTCCTACAATTTAGTAGCATATATTGTGTCCTATATCTTTGAATTACATTAAAGAAGATTAAACATGATTATTAAAGAAAATCCCATGATGATATCAATAGTTACAGAAAAATCATTTGATAAAATTAAGCAACTATTAACAAAAGGAAATAAAATGAGTCTTATGAGTCTTAAAATCAAAAAGTCTTATGAAT
>SJYQ01001990.1:173971-209237 GCA_006410935.1 Redunca redunca
AGAAGTGTTCCTCCTTAACTTTACAAAAAAAATCTAACAACTACAGAAAATAGCATTATAAATAGTGAAGTTAGAGTTATTCCCTGAAAAGGAGGGAACAAGGAATTCATAATATCATCACTTCTATTTAATAACTGGTGCAGTGGGAAAAGGTTATAAGGATGGAAATGAGGGAATAACATTGACAATAACATATTGTCTAATCAATTTACTGGAAACTCAAAAGAATCTAAAGATAAATTATAAAAATTAGTGAGAACCTTCCATGGTGGCTGGATATAAGATCCATATAAAAATTAATTGCATCTTCTATATCAAAAATAAACATTTAGAAGATGGAACAAAAATAAAAGTACACTATTTGTAATCACAATAATATACCTAGAAATAAATTTAACAAAATAGCTGTAATTCCTTGATGCAAAAACGTTAAAAGTAAATACTATAAGACATTAAAGAAACTTAAGCAAGTTGAGAGTATTCTTTGCTTATGGGGTGAAAGACTCAAAATTGTAAAGATGTCAGTTCTCCTAAGTTGACATTGTAGAATCAATGCAATTCCAGTAAAAATTCCAATTGAGATTTGTTGAGAAACTTGATAATCTATTTCTAAAACGTATATAAAAGAACAAATGTGCTCAAATAGCCAAAACACTAACTAAGGAAGATGAATAGGATGAGGGGACATTCTCTATTAGTTATCAGGACTCATTTTCAACCAAATAATTAAGGTATGTAGCTACTTTGAAGAGAAAGTTAATTTGGAAGAAAATACAGTCTAGACAGAATTCCATGCATAAATAAACACTTGATAAATGCCAGAGGAAACATCCCATCACTGAAGAATCAGTAAATAATTGTTTCAGGGACAGATGGCTTTAGTTAGGGGAAAATGAACTAAAATTATTTACTTACCTCATCCCACACAATCAATTCCAGATGAATCAGATGCTTAAATATAGATATTAAACAATTAAAATTTGGAAGGATAGATAAGAAAATATCTTCTTAAAATTGAGTTAGGCAATGATTTCTTAAACACAACTCAAAAAGGGCTAACCAAAAGAGCTAATTCCGATGACATTAAACTAATAATTTTGTTCCTCCAAGGACATCATAAGAGAATGAAAGACAAGCCATAATCCTGGGAGATGTGTTTGTAACCAAGATTAGTATCTGAAAAAAAAAAAAAAAGGAACTAATCAAAATGTTTTTTAAAAAGACACATTTAAAAAAAAAAAATAGTTGAAACAAACTCTAATGATCCCCCTCTCCACAGAAAGATTGTGAGAACTAAGAAATGACTACAACAAAGGCAGGATACAAAATCAGCACACGAAACCACTAGCATTTACATACGCTAGCAAGTATGCAGCCAGAAAAGGAAATGAAGAAAATTCTGTCTATAAGAGGGTCAAAAAGAATCAAATGCTTAGAAATAAACTTAGCAAAGAAGATAAAAGACTTGCACAGTGAAAACTACAAAATGCTGCTGCAAGAAATGGAAACAACACAAATAACTGGGAAAATATCCATGTTCGTGGATTGGAAGATTTAATATGTTATGCCAGTACTACCCAAAGTGACGGATTTAAGACAATTCCTACAAAGTCCCATTAGCATTTTCTTTCAGAAATATCTATTCAAGTTCTAGAAGAAAACATAAAGGAAAAGCTTCATGATACTGAATTTGGCAATGATTTTTTGACTATGACACCTAAAGCATAGGCAACAAAATTTAGAGTAGTTAAACTTGGCTACATCAAAACTCAAAACTTGTATGCATCAAGGGACATAATCAACAGAGTGAAAAAGCAACCTACAGAATGAGGGGAAATATTTTCCCATCATATATATAGTGAGAGGCTAATATCCTGAATGCATGAAGAATTCCTACAGCTCATAACAATAACAGCAATAAAATAACTGGGTTAAAAAATGGACAAAGGACTTGAACAGACATTTCAAAGAAGATACACAAATAATCAACAAGCACATAAAAACATGCTCAATATCACTAATCTTTGGGATAACACAAAACCACAATAAGAAGATACATACATAGTCAACAAGCATATAAAAAGATGTTCAATATCAATAATCTTTGGGATAATGCAAAACCACAATAAGCTATCATCACCTTACATCTATTAGTATGGAAATTGTTTTTTAAAGTTGGCAAGAATTTTAAAAACTTAAACTCTTGTACACTGTTGGAAGAAATGTAAAATGCTGTAATCACTATGGAAAATAGTATCATGGTTCCTCAAAAAATGAAAAATAGATTACTATATGATCCAGCAACTTTACTTCTGGGTATACATCAAAAGAATCAAAAGCAAGATCTTGAGGAGATATTTGCACACTCGTTTGTCACAGCATTATTCACAGTAGTTAAAATGTGGAAGCTGAAACTCAAGTGTCCATTGATGGATAAATCAAACTTGGTATATAGACAATAGAATTTTATTCAGACTCAAAAAGGAAATTCTGACACATGCTATAACATGGATGGACATAAAAGACATTATGTTAATTGAAATTAGTCACAAAAAGACAAATACTATCTCACTCCATTTATATGAGCTATCTAGAATAGTTGAATTATGTTAACAAAAATAGACTTGTAGCTGCCAGGGGCTGAGGAAAGGGGAAAATGGGGAATTGTTTTTTAGTGGGTATAGAGTGTCAGTTTTGCAAGATGAAAAAGTTCTGGCGATGCGTTGTACAATCAAGTATATAGATATACTCGACACTACTGATCTGTACACTTAAAAAATGTTTATGATGGTAAATATTGTGATTATTTTACCACAATTTTAATGAGTGGTTAAAGGACTTTAAAAAATGTCATAGAAAAATTGTTATAGTGAAAAGTAAAAATAGGAAAAATGATCAAATTAGTAATCAGGGATATGCAAATTACCACCACAATGACAGCCCATCGCATACCCACTAGGTTGCAAAAATTAAGACATTTGACAGCACTAAGTGGTGATGGGATTGTGGAATTTGAAAACTCTTCCTCCTAAAGTGAGTGAGCTTCTAAGCAAATATATTTTTCAGAGAATGTGTCTATATGAACAATTAGAATCACCCCAAAGCAGCTCATCACGTCTCTGCTAGCAGCCCAATCTCACTCAATCCTGCAGAAGAAATACAGCCTCAGGCAGCAGAAGCAATGTGCTGAGCAGGCCGAACTCTGGAACAGAGACCCCCCCCACCTCTGGGCCACAGGACAACCCCGCAGATGAAAGAAAGCCTACGAACGCCTCATGGTGGATGGGGCAGGTGGGTTGAGGTGGAGTGTTAGAGGGACAGAGAGAACCCTAAAGAAGCTAGACAAGCCCTAGAATGCCCTGCCCAGTCACTGCTCCTGCGTAGGACCAGTCTTAGTTGTACAAGTTAAACAGAAACTTTTCAGAAGGGCAGTTGGAAGCGTACCAAACTTTGTGATACAGACTTCTTGCTGGGTTTAAAGTCAGTATTGTTCCTAGAGAGCGCAGCAACATAAGCGCTTTAGGAAGCAATGTGCTTTTATCTTGTCAAGTTAAACATGCACATTACTTATGATGCAGGAATTCTCCTCGTAGGTGTACATACTAAATAGTTTCTTGCATATTTTCAGAGACGTCTTTTATGAGGCTATTCATTGTATCATTACTCACACTAGCTAAAAACTAGAAACAACTAAATTGTCCATCCCAGTAGTATGGATAAATAAACAGTAATATTTTTACATCATGGGACATTAGCAGTTTCATGATCGATAGTTACATACAATGACATGGATATATCTTAGATGTATAATGATGAATGAAAAAAAGCAAGTTGTTCAAAGCTATGAACGGTATAATTCAATTTTAATAAAATTACACTGAAAGCAAAATTAAATGTCTAATACACACACCTATGTGTATATTGTATGTAGGTAACATATGTATGGAGGGAAGTTGAGGGAAACAGGGAGGGATTCACAAGCTGACTTAGAAACACTGGCATTGTTTTAATTCTCAACTTGATGGAGGTTCATGAGTATTTATTTTACTATTAACTTTCATAGTTTGTATATGCCATCTATTCTTTTAATGCATCAAATATCACATATTTATTCACCTACTTTTTAAAAAGGAAATCAATTTAGAAAACCCTTTAACTAAGAATTTCCCAAACACATTTGAGGACAGAACATTCTTTCTAGGGGACTTCATCAACATGAAGAAGTACTGCCCTTGGAATGCTCTAAGTGCCTGATTTGAGAGTAAGCTGAGCTTTATTAATGTGGTTTCCCAAGAGAGCAGGCGGAGATGATGTGTGGTTTTGTGTCTCCTCATTTCAACAGCAATGCCACCCAGGAGGGGACCATGTTCAAATTTGCAGCTCTCCAAAAATGAGAGAGGAAAATATCTGAGACAATGACAGATAATCCAAGCCTGATTGTCCTCGGTGCTTGACTTCTTTATTTTACCTTCCTTGTGAATCTAAATTATTTGCTATTTAGAGAAACATCAGTTCACTCTGAAACAATAAGCATTTTCCGCGGCTGTCCGCCTGAATCCAATCCATCATGTCCTTACCCACAGCCTATCTCTTCTTTCAAAACCAAAACTGTGAATGAGAAATTATGTGTAAATTGCCCACCACACCTTCATGATGAGCAGCCCTGGTGTTTGAAGAACCAGCGATGTCAGCCTAGTGCTGGATAAGAAGGTGTTCTGACTCTTTGATCAACATGTAACTAAAGAACTAGTTAGGCACAATCATCCTTCTCCTCTTCAGGAGAGCAGAAGGCCTCCAGGGAACATGGCAGTCATATTCTCTTGGCTGAACAGTCTTAGAAATTTGGTTCTTGGCCTTGTAACCAATGCTTACTCATTCCCAGCTGAAGTCAACAAATATCTATTGAGATTTATTGAGTGTTGGTTACAATTCTTGGACTGTGTGACTAAAGAAGAAAAATAGGAATTCGAAATTATCCCCTGTCCTCAAGGATGTTAAGTGAGAGACGATGGTGAAAAGGAAGAAGATTCTCCTCTCTGCTGTGAACTTGCTGGGTGGGCCCAGGCCACTCATTTTCTTTGTCTGAGCCTCTTTTTCTTTCATAAATTAAAGTGTTGGGACTGGGTCATTTTAAATATTCCTTCCAAAGTTAAAAATTGATGCTTTTGTGAATCTTCTTGAATAGATTAGACAAATCAGAGAAATTTATGATTACAAGCCATAAAGGTCATGTAGTGAACCAGTTCCTTAGGCTTCCAAACATGGAAAGATGTTTCTGACTCGTTCATGGTCACATAGCTACAATGTAGGAAGATGGTGATCAGGGAGGAGGTATGACTGGGTGTTCCGGAGGCACACCTAATCTTTGTTTAGGTTGTAATGTAGTCTGTGGGCTATTTCAGAAGACCAGTGGACAATGGGAAGTTGAGCTGACCCTCCTCCCTCACATTTCTGCTTTAGAAGGGTAGAAAAAATTGACCACATAGATGGAATTACATGATGAATTGTGTCCAAAGGGCCATGTTGCCAGAGAGAGTTTGCATTTAGTATAATGAAACATCCTACAGAGAATTAAAACGGCAAGTGAAAAGGTCTCAAAGAATTGCTCTCCTCTTAACCACAGCCAGGGTGCTGGCTCCTCTTCTTGGCCTTGGTAACTCAAGAGCACTTATGTTCTATTATCATCTCACTTCCATTCTGCTAATGTCCTCTCCTGAAATTAACCTGAGTGAACAGAAATCTCCATTTCCCGTTTATCCTGCCTACAATCATTTATGAGTAATGCTCATAGGACGTGAGACAGAGTGGATAAGGAGAGCTCACTACAGAACCCTTACAGAACAGTTCTAGAGGAAGACCTTGGGGCCTTATCCCCAAGCCTTGTGTGGGGACAACCAAGAAAAGTTATCAAAGATTGGACTTGAGACCATGTCAGCATCGGTGAGAGTATCAGATCCCAAATGACCTTTCCAGAGGTTTACTCTCCTTAACTATCGAGTGGTGACTCAGTTAGCTACTGCTGTGTAACAAACTTTCCCAAACCCAGTGGTTTAAAACAACAATCATTTATTATTATAGTTTGCATATCTGTGGGTCGACTGGTCGTTCCTACTGAAGACTAGGTCTGCTTCATCTCAGCTGGGCGTGCACATGTGTCTGAAGGTTGTCTGAGGGCTTTGTCCTGAGCTGGGCTTTGTTGAGCCACCTTGGTTATAGTACCTTAGGATTCTTCATCCTCCTTGTGGGATCAGCAGGCCGGCCTAGGCATATCTATCCTGTAGTGATGGCAGAAGCCAACGGGACCAAGCAGAACACACTTTATCTCCTGATGCCACACTTGGAACTGACACACTAAATTCCTCATTCCATGGGCGAAAGCAAGTCATGGGTCTGAGCCCAGATTCAGGGAGCATGAACATAGACTCCACTTCTTTAGCAGCAAGAATTGCATAGTCCCATGAACAAAATGTACGCAGAGAGAAAGGTGAAGAATTTGAGTCATTAATGAAATCTACCACAGGAGCCTGGAAAGGGCAATGGTTTGTATTTTCACTTATTTATATATTTATCATTTGTTTATTGAAGTATAGTTTGCTTGCAATATTATATTAGTTGCAACTGTATAAGATATTGATTTGAAATTTTATAGATTTTTCACCATGTAAAGTTAATATAGTATCATTTACTATATTCCATACTCTGTATGTTATATAACAGTGACTTATTTATTATATAATTTGTAGTCTATACCTCTTAATTCCCTTCATTTATTTAGCCCATCTTCCACCCCCATCTCTTCTGTCAACCACTAGTTTGTTCTCTGTGTTTGTTAATATTTCATTATATTTGTTCATTTGTTTTGTTCTTTGATTATACATATGCATGAAAACATACAGTGTTTGTCTTTCTCTGTCTGACTTAGACTTAATTCACTTAGCATAATACCCTCCAGGTTCAACTATGTTCTCACAAATAGCAAGATTTCACTCTTTTTAATGGCTGAGTAATATTCTAGTATGTGTGTGTATATATATATATGTGTGTGTGTGTGTCTGTGTGTGTGTGTAATTATATAGATAACACATCTTCTTTATCCAACTCATCTGTTGGGTCCTAATTACCCATTTATAGGTTGGATCTGTATTCTCTGTTGAGTCCTTCCTATCCATTCACAGGCTGGGTCCATATCTCGACTATTGTAAATAATGGTGCAATGAAAATTGGGGTGCTATATCTTTCCAGATTAGTGTTTTAATTTACTTTGGTTAAATAGCCAAAACAATCTTAAGAAAGAACAAGGCTGGAAATATCATGATCTCAGACTAAAAACTATTCTACAAAGCTATGGTAATCAAAACACCATGTTATTAGCATACACCTAAAAAACAGACATATAGATCAATGGAAGAGAAGAAAATTCCCCAAAATAAGCCCTTCCCATATGGTCAATTAATCTGCAGCAAAGAGGCAAGAATATACAATGGAGGAAAGGTAGCTTCTTTATAAGCACAGATTCTTGCAGGTGGATTCTTTACCAGCTGAGCCACAAGGAAAGCCCAAGAATACTGGAGTGGGTAACTTATCCCTTTCTGAGCAGATCTTCCTGACCCAGGGATTGAACCAGGGTCTTCTGCATTGCAGGCAGATTCTTTACCAACTGAGCTATCAGAGAAGCCCTTTATAAGCAGAGTACTTTTTAAAACATGATTGAAAAACTGATCATTTTGAGGGTAAAATGAAAAAGAATTCCTCCTCTCCAAGACAGATCTGTGGTATGTAAAATGTGCTTGTGTCTCTGGGGTTTATTAATCCTTTGAGTCTATCCATGGACCTCAAATTAAAATTCCTGGCCCAGAAGTTCAGCATGGCTGACAGAGGGGTGGCACTGTGTTTCTATTATGGAGAGAAAGACACTGCCAGCCCAAGTGAGTCCAGGTGGTTCTCCAAGTTTGAGATATGCTAATCTATTAAGAACAGGGATTTTTCTATCAAAGGGTTAAAAGTTTTGAGATCAATAAGTGTAAGATTCAATGCCAAAGTATGTACAGAAGAAAGAGCTCTGTGTGGGTGGCTATTCTAGAATGTAGCATATTGACACTCTATCTTGGCAGTGTTTTCATTAAATACAGTACTTTATGAATTCTAACTTTATTGCTTCATTAGCATAGTGACAGGAAGTTATATTTCACTTTTCAAAATAAGATTATTTGTCTCTCCTTACTAGCCTACTGCTTCTGGAGAGGATGTAAGCAGTGAAAGGCAGTTGGGCCTGCAGAGTGGATGCCAGGCCTGGTTCTCGAGAAACAGGGCTCTTTTCAGCATTCATCATGTTTGCAGTTCTTATTTCATGTCTGCACCCTTCCCTGAATGGTGAGCACCATAGAGGGTTGAAGCTGCACCTGCTTCTTATTCCCTGTGGTCTTTCTAGCATCTACACAGTGTCTAGCACACAGTGAGAACTCAACAAATGTATCAAGTGATCAAAAAGAGCATTTCCAAAGCCCTGGGAACAGTTCTTTCCACACAGTAGGCACCTTATTGCATATTAGCCAATTAAAGCACAAACTAACCTATATGTATAACTAAGATCACTGTCCTTGGGTTTAGCTGTAACTTCAGGATTCCTTGGGGAGGAATGGTAACTTGAAAATGTGGCATTATAATAGTATAATTTGGAGTCAAAAATTTTATAATGAAGCTAAATTCAACCAATGATTAAAATGCAAAATTCGAAGGCTGTTTTCCCAAAGCAGCTTTGTATGATGAAAATATTTTTAAGGAACTTTTTTCTTTTGATTCTATTTAATCAGGAAATTTTAACATGTTCTGTTTTACATAAAAAGTTGAACATATTATTAACAATAGGAATATTAATTGATAGTCACTGTGAACTATAATACTGTCTAGCCTTTGGGATGAACAATTAATTATTATCACTTTTTTGTTTTCATTTTAATTAAGCACTTATGAAGCACTTTACATATTTGATGTATTTTATAACCATTAATTACAGAATTAACGCACAAACATAAATTATACATGTTCAAAAAAAAAGAATCATCTTTAAATTACGAATAAAGGAGCTGTTAGTTTGCACAGTATTTCTCTTTGGGGAGAAAACTCTCCCATACATAATTAGGAGGTTCAAAAAGCATTTTCCTATAAAGACTGACTGGACTAGTAAATGTTAACTAATTGTTTTTAAGAAGGACTTGTGGCAGATACTAAAATATAAGTGGTTTTAACTTTTTAAAAAATATCTGCTGTTTTCAGAAATGCATATTTTTAAGAGCTTAGTGTTTTCTAAGTGTGCCCAGTTACCCTTGTTCAGCTGAGTGATTAAAGGAGGAGTATTTGTTCATTTCTCCTCCTCAGAAGAGGACTTCGGGAAGACAATTCCAGATACAAGATGGAGGGTAAGGTGCACTGTGCCTTTAGAAGCAGGGGGGAAACATGGGTTTTGAATGCAGAGATTCGCTTTGTGAGGATTTTGAGTATGAAACACGGAGAAGCAGGGGCTGAGGGCTGCTGAGCTGAGGAGTATCTATTATGAGCCTGACAGCCTACTCAGTGGACCCAGGAAGGAAAAGGAAGCTTCTCAGAAGGAACTGTGCTGAGAAGGGATTGGCCTTGGCTGGTAGAAAACAGACTTTGGAACTACCCTTCCTGAGATAATAAGAAAAATACTGTAAGAGGTAAAGTGTGGTCTCTGGAACAAGACTGTTGAGATCTGGTTATCCAAATGACTTTGAGCAAGTTCTTCCACCTCTCAGAACCTCAGTTTCCTCATCTGTGAATTGGGAACAGTATCTCATAGGTTTGGTGTGAAGATGAAATTAGCTAAGTCACGTGAAGTGCTTTGAACAGTAGCTGATGTATAGTAAATTCTCAATATTAGTCGTTTTTGTTTGTTATTCTTTGTTGTTAAACTAGGCAACTGTTTAAAAATGCTGTACCAGATTCCCTGTCATAAGAGAGCTTCTTTGAGAAAGCTTTCTTTTGAAGGAACAGGGGGCATTTTGATTAAAGAAGAACAAACTTGGCAGGTTCAGATATCTGCAGGAAATAGAGTTGTTATATAACCCCAGGCAGCAGATCTGGGAGATGTATTTATAGAAACATACAGTTCAGTACTTAGAACAGAGAACTCAATATGTTTGATCAATGGAGGAATGGATGAATGAGAAAGTGAATTTGTATGAGAAAGAACTTAAAATCACCACTTAAAGAGAATGAGCCCCTTTCACTGGAGGTGAGCAAAAATAGCATAGGCGAGAACAGTGACTAAGAGTTGGACTCTTTGGAGTCAGACTCAGTTTAAAATTTGGTCGATGCCATTTAACATCCATGTGGCCCTGGGGATTTTAACCTAACTCATCTCAGATCTTGCTCCTTTATCTGTAAAATGTATATATTGGCTGTACCCATCTCGTTGGGTTGTTGGGAAGCTTAAATGAGATAATGTGTGCATCATAGGAATTCCATGTCACAATCATAACAACAATGAGAGTAGTTATTATTGTGGTCAGGCTGGGAAAATACAGGTCAAAGATATTGTAGATGGACTTGGGGGATCAGACCGGAGATGAGAATGACTTCTTGCTTTACTTTCAATTATAGATCCCCTGCTTCTATTTTCAGTAACTCATACTCTTCTACTGAAACTTCTGAGGGTGGAAAGTGTGAGTCTGTATGTTAAAGAGAGAGGGAAAAATCTGTCTGGTAATAAAGAGTGCAGCTTGTGGTCAGGGAAAAGAATAACAAAATAGGTACATCTGAGGAGGGATTACCTAAGTGCCCATTGTTTTATTGGTGCTGTGCTCTGTGTACTAAGGTAATCAACATAAGAACTAGCCACAAGAGATCAGAGGCCAAAAGAAAAGAACTAAGAATGATTTCCCAACAACTATGAGCTGACAAGCTCTGGGTCTCTCTGATTAGGACCATTCTCCATGGTCCTCCATTTTCAGCATAGGGTCAACTAGAAACACCTTCGTTCTCTTATTGATTTGATGCCTCAGTTCTCTTTGACACTAGACTTCAAGCTGAAACTTCTGCTGCTGGAAGGAATCCCTTCATAAGACTGATACAACCTGTTATAGGTGGTCCTAGACCGCAGAACCCAGGTTCAGGATGTGAGGACCTAGCAAAGTTGGGTAAGGAAGAAATTTCTCATAGCCATATCAAGGCCACCACATTGCATGATTCCAGAAGTCTCATTAATGTTGTGATCCTGTACTGCAGCCTCCTGGGCCAACATGGCAGTCTCCAAAACTACTATGTAGCCTGTCACCAGAGATGGTCAAGGGGAGGCTAGGAGACCAGAGAGTTCTGATGGATAGACTATTGGCCCTCGTCAAACCAGAACCTTTGGCTGTTAACCCAAAGACATAACTCTTTTCCTCCTTTGGAGAACTGATATCCTCTCTAAGGAAAGGAATCAGTTAAGATATAGTCCTTTATCATCTATGATTGAATACAAGCACAGTTGCACAGGTAGTATACTATGTATTATCTCATTTGAAATAAAATGTTATTTTCATAATCTGGCCAAGGCAGGAAATAGAAACTTTACCAATGATCCTGCAGGGATGTTTGTTTGTTTGTTTGTTTGAGGGAAAGATGCTTATTAACAAAGTCATATCCTCAAAGAGAAAGAGAGATGATCTTTTCACACTTAAATCTTTGTGTTTTAAAAACACAGATTTATAAGACTTGAGCAAGTGTAATCTGGCACAACCTCTGAATCAGAATCTAAGATACTGAGTGAAAAAATAAGAAAAAAAAAAGATAAAATGAATTTGCTCATTTTGGCATATGTTAACCAGATTTGGGAATGGAGCTCCAACAAAACATACAAATGAGAAGGTAGTACTTCCAATATGTGGAATTTATTTGGGGAGGCCTTTTGAGGAATTCAGTAAACTATGGCTTATTATTCTCAGAGAAGAAGGCATATATATGTGTGTGTGTTTCTGTGCCTGTAAATATCTCACACATACATATGCACATAGACACTCTTACATCCAGAATCTCCTTTGTGGACTTTGAAATTCCTGGATTCCACAGAAGGAACTCGTGTGTAGAGTGACCGTCATTCCTTGGCAGGTATGCTCCTGCTCTTTCTAGGGTGACGATTTTACTTCTGCATTTTATCTGGACTCTCCCCAAGAGTAAGAACTTCATTTTCCTTTCTAGTACCTTGGTACCTAGTGAAATGCCAAATATAAGGGTGAGTGTTTAATAACTTCAAGTCAAATGAGTAAACGTGGGCAAAGACTGATTCCAAAGTTAGACCCAGAACTAGCATTTTCTCCAGCTACCCCAAGCCTAAAGAAACAAAATCGTGGTTTTGGTATGCTTTTCTCCTCTCATAGAAGGTAATCACTGGAAAAACAAGACCTTTCAACAGTTCTGCTTGAAGGACCACAGAGATTTCTTCTCTCTGAAAAGAATCTAAAACCTGATCCCCAAAAAGAGTTTTCAAAGCAGGAGAAACAGCCCCAAGCATGCAAACAGACATCACAAAATGTCAAAATAAAATGACATTAAAGAGTGCCTGTGCCAGGAATGCCAAGGAGCTTAAGAAAGTTGTCTTGGGTGGGTGAGGACGGGAGTGGTTCGAAGGGAGGTCTTCCACCCAGTTCCCTGCAGTGCCCTGGTCACACGGGCTGGATTTTGGAAATGTTTGTTCCAATGTTTGCCTCCTTGTTCTTGGCCAACTATGCCCTCAGCCAAAACCAACTGGGACACAAGGAATGTGTTCTGAGGGAGTGTGAATGTTACAACTGGCCCCTTTATGAGCCTTCCTGGAAGCCCGGTGGTGCGCAGCCCCACTGCTGGGGCAGTCCTTTGACGTGAACCTGGAGGCCCTTCCAGGCCATGCCTCAGCCCCTGGAAAGTGAAAAATGCCACTGAAACCTTTGGGAGCAGTTCAGAGAAGACAGGGTGAGAGTGCTGCAGTGGGTCAGGCCCCTTCTGTGGAAGGACCAGCACAGGGTCACTGATTTGGCATGAAATAAGAGAAAAGATGCCTACTGGCCGGTTTCAGTGAACAACAACAGGCCTTTTGTGGGGAGAGAGACACAAGGAGGGAATTCAACGTCCCAGCTGCCCAGATCTGCCCTTTTGGGTCCTGGCTGGGTAAGACTTCAGTCGCCTAGGGCCAAGATGCTGATTTATTCATTGGTATTTCTCCCAAGACTGGGCTGTGGATCAACCCTTGCAAGGCATGTTTGTGATTATTTGAGTTCTCAGAATCTGAAAGACCAAAGTTTTGTGGTCCATGTTAAGCCTTGGGGAAATAATCCACTTAGTTATATGGTTTATTCCTCATTTATGAATTCAGTCAACATTAATTTAACATTGGCTTTGAACAGAAATGAGCAAAACTCAGTGCTTTTCCTCTAGGCATGTATAGTGTGGATAGGGGAGATGGATATGGACCCAAGCAATTGCAGTGGCAGAACACGGTGATGTACAAAGCCAAATGGGACACAGAGCAAAGGGTGCAAATTTCAATGATAAAAATCAAGAAACCTTTAGGGAGGAGGAGGTGTTTGAAATGCAAATCGGATGATATGAGAGGAAAATAGCACATTCTCCACCCAACCTTCAAAAGTTCTAAGAGTAAACTTAATATATACATGATTATGTAGTTATAGAACTGAGATTTCCCTGGAAGAAACCACTGAAGACCTTGGTCTTGAAGAATCACCTAATGTAATGATGACATATTGTTTGTCTGATACATCTCGATAATGTTGCATTAGCCCATCGTGAGGAGCCAGCTGAGGTCTGACAAATATGACATCATCCCTGAGAAGAGAAGACATGAAGGCAAGAGTTAAAAAGTGGCCACACTGACTTTCAGACAGAAAGTGTCCAGAGTGTTAGGTCAAGTGAACATCTTCAGGATCCTCAAGACAGTGTTTTTCAGCGGGATGGTCAGACTCACCTGAGTACAAATCCTGATCCTGCCAATGCTGTGTGTGTGAGTCCCCAACTGGACAATGAGTACAGTTTTACTCACCACAGAGGGCTCTTATAAAGAGTGGCGCTTCAACAAAAGCAGTGATGCTTGAAAAGCACCTATCAGGCCCTCAGTGGAGGTTAATACCCCTCCCAACATGTCATAGTTATGCCTTGATAGGCCTGATTCAAGGTACCTATTCATGATCCCCGAATTATAGTGATAATTCTCTTACTTCTTACTCCAGTTTCCACTGGTATGAAGTAAAAACCAAACGTCTTGGACCTGCGTACATTTCATTGTACCTGGACTTACAGCTAATTAAACTAAAGACCACAGGGAGGCTACATTCAATGACACCATTAGGCGCCCCGCTCCCCATATGCTGTCCCCTGTCCATTTCCCACCAGTCTCTTCCCTAGATATTTTCTCAAGCAAGGGCTTTAAATTTGTTGATATGATACATTTTTACCACCTTTGATAGCCAGAAGTTTAAAGTAAAGATATCCAGGGGCTTTTGATTTTCATAGGCTTAAAGCAAGCTGTGGAAGAGACCAGAATTTTGTATGGTATTAGAGGAGTCTGTTCTCAGAGTGTCGATCCCTCGCTGACCGCCGCATCTGTCCACATCACCCTGTCAATAAGTTTTTTGGTGCAGACACTGCTGCCAAGGATAAGGGACCTGCTGGGGATGACTAGACAAGTGGCAGCCCTGAGTCTTACAATGTGGACCCTGGACCCCTTTTGTCGAACATGAAGAAACCCGTGTGCTGCCTGATTCATGTACCAGCAAAGTCATGGGACTCAGCGCAGACCTAATGGCTGGGTGGTGAATTGCATGCTTGACCTGTCCTGCAGGTGAGTCTCAGGCCCACTATAGTTTGGTATTTACCATCCAGATGAGGATGCCATGGCTTTCCACAAATTCATGGAAAGATGCTATGGCTGGAAGTGAGGAAGCCTGGAGGGGCTGGTGAAGCTGTGTTTGGTATGGTGGGATAGAAAAACAAGACAAGTGGTCAGAGTCATGATGAGGAGACATAGAAGAGGAAATGAAGAGTCAGAGCAAGCAATAGTTAGATAGGGAGGGGACCAAGAGTAAGAAAAACATACTGCCATTTCCAGAGAATTGTGGATTCTGTGAGGATTCTCCAAGGTCCTTCCTGGGCTCTTTGAGGAGAAGAAAGCAAGATATCATGTGTCTAATCAGAGAGGAAGAAGAACATCTTTGGCTTTTATTTACAAAATTCTCCAAACTATCCTGAAGCCCAGTGTCCAGCTCTCGTCTGTCATTTAGCTCCAATCATGGGACATTAAACACCAGCCATGGGCCACATCGGTGCAAGAAGCAGAGCCATACGTCAGACAGTGTTCTGCACATTTTGGATATTAATCTTGACAGAAAAATCTTTAGCATTGTATGGATTAGTCAATGTAAATTCATTAACTACTTGTCATGCCTGTAATATAATCTGACCTGACTGTAAAGACTCAACAGCACGGTGTTAATCAAATCTGTGCAGAAAACAACGCATTTCTGTTTAGACTCAACCCCTGCTCCTCTTGCCAGATCACAGGCTGGTGTTTTAAGGGGAAGAAAGGGGTAATCCTTCGCACTTCCCTGGGGGTGGGGGAGTGGGGGGCCTTCCTACCTGCCCATGAGCATCACAAGCCATGACAATTTGAGGCCACCTTCTGTTTCCAGCAAACCTCACATCCACCATGTAATGGAAGGCCGTCAATCTCCAGTCCCCATCAGTGAGAAGTTCACAGATAATAAAGCAGAATGTATTCTGCAGGGTTGAACATTTTCTCCCAGGATGAGTCATTACCAGGGTTTAATCATGCTCATTAGCCAGCCATTACAGTCCTGTCCAGCTTTTCACTGCCAGAAATGAGAGCAGCAAGTGATTGTGGTTGGGGGCTGCACCCTACCTGGTGAAATACTCACCATCTGTTCCCAGTTGTAACTCCCTGTATGAAGCATCTTGGTTTATGGCTACAGCAGTCTTAGACCTCCTTATTTCTCTGGATTGAGCCAGGCCTGAGCCTGCCAGACTTGAAACAGTAAGAATCAGACATTCACTGAAATCAAGGGCAGGCCAGCACCAACTTATCAATCTGGAGATTTCCTTTTCAGCAGAAACACGCATTTTAACTTCTATAACTTGATGCATTAAAGATCCAGTAGGAATGTGGCTTTGAAACAAATGAGCACAACTAGATTGAACAATGCGCCTGTTTCTTTTCTGTTCTGGAAGCAACTGCCACTGGATAAACCAACACATGCCTTATAAATGCAGAGAGAGTGAATTTTTAAGATTTCTAATGTCTTACTGCTGCTGCTAAGTCGCTTCAGTCATGTCCGACTCTGTGCGACCCCATAGACGGCAGCCTGCCAGGCTCCGCCGTCCCTGGGATTCTCCAAACAAGAACACTGGAGTGGGTTGCCATTTCCTTCTCCAATGCATGAAAGGGAAAAGTGAAAGGGAAGTCGCTCAGTCGTGTCAGACTCTTAGCGACCCCATGCACTGCAGTCCACCAGGCTCCTCCGTCCATGGGATTTTCCCGGCAAGAGTACTGGAGTGGGGTGCCATTAATGTCTTACTATTTGTACACAGTTCTCTGTGGCTCCCCAGTTGTACTTTGTCTCTGGACTGTTCTATGTTATACAAATCTATGTTCTATTTGAGTAGAAAAGTTTTGCTGAATGATAGAATATATTACATCTTTATTTCCTTACCTCTAAATTATGAATACAAGGTGATTTCATCTATTTCTAGCATGAGTGTTTTTCTTTTGTGCTTAGGTCTAATGCCCCAAAATATTCTGCCTGAATGTTACCTTACCTGTTACCTTACCTTAGCCTTTTCAGTTATTACCTGCTAATTTAGAATTGTGTCTGTACCATAGACTAGCAAAATTAGTTAATTAAGGTTTTCGCTTTCCTTCCTTGTTGCAGCAGCTGTAAAATCTCTTCTTCCCACTTTGGCCTCTTCCTTAGACTCGGATTCTAGTCCACGTTAATTTCAGCGATGAGTTTTCCTGCCTTTCCTCCTTGCTCCTCCTTTAAGCTCCTGTACTGCTCAGTGCAGTAAAATGGGGCAAGTGTGTAAGCCCTTGACCTCTAACTTGATGGCCTCCCCTTCCAGTGTTAGAAGTCCAGGCAGGTGGTGAAACAGAGTATCTCAAACAGGGATGCTCCAGGGAAGAATTTATATATTCCTGCAAGTGAACAGGTAGAGTCTGCTAATGGGAAGGAAGGGAAAAGACAAAGAGTGAATCAGGAAGTTAGCCCCCCTGAGTGCAGAGCAGCCACAAGAACCTGAACTCCACCTACAGGGTTAGGATACTCAGCAAAGCTGGAACATAGCTGCACTTCCAAAAGAATGTGGTATTAAAGCACAATCTGGTTGTCAGAACTGGGCATTTGGCCTCTGAAATGAGGTGACTGGAAGCAAACTCCACGCCCAGAGCCAGTGTTTTCTCTGAACATCGAGTTTGAGCTCTTAGTTACCTCCCGACCTAGGACAGAAGTCAAGAGCTCAAGCAGGGGACAAACGGCTCCAGCAGGCGACAGAACCTAGCTGTGAAGACTCCAAAATTAGTTTTCTTTCTTTGAGGACAAGCTGCATTCCAAGAGATAAATGTTGCAAAAGGAGCCATACCGAAACTCCATCCATGTGGCTCTGATTGCTGTGAGTTTATTGGGGTCATTGACACAGAAGTACCCCCATTTCTACTTATGGCCAAGAATTGCCTCTCTCAATATTAAAATATGTTCTTACCAAGAATCGGTTTTTTTCCATATCTACTTTTTTCCCAGTGCCTATGGATTGGTAGATACTGTGATTGACACCAAGTTTTTATTTTAAGGACAGTGCTATAATTACTTTTCTAGAGAAAACTTTAAGTTCTTCATTAAGAAGAAAGACAGAATTTTTTAAGCTCAAGAAGGGAAAGTCGAAGCCTTCATCCCTATACCTTTTACCCTACAGCAGACTCAGCATCCCAGTAGGACTAGGGGATGCAAGAGGCTGGGATGGTGACTGACATGATGGACAAGGTGTATAATGAGGCAGGTATGCTGGAAGCTACAGGTTGTGCCTTTGCACTTATGGTGTGGGTAGCTCTGAAATCAGACAGTGGTGGAATCCTACTGCTGCACTCACTAAAGGGTTAACAAATTAATGGATGTAATAAGGCATTCAGAACAAGACCAGATCATTTTTCACACCTGCAATTATTTTTGGTTGGCACGTTTATGATTATTATTGTGATTCTTGTGTTATTCTTCATGGTTCCCTAGTTTGGCAGGAAGGTATTGTGGATGTGGCACCAGGGAAGGAGAGAAGCCTTTTTGTTAGTAGATCTTCTGGAATTAGCAGGACTCTCAGCAGAATCTTGAATTATTTTGGAAGCTGTTGAGGGAATTGGGAAATGATCCTGTTTAGGTATTGAATTCTGCAAGTGATATATTTTTTTTAATTAACTGAAGTTTCATTCATATTAGTAATAGAGTCACAGTGTTATGGAATGTTGAAATTCTTCCTTCTGCTCATAAGGAAACCAAGGCACAGAGGCAAAGTACCTTCTTGGTGGTTTGTTATGTATTCTAACACTTTCTTAAAAACTTCTAACTTCTCACTCTGTACATCCATTCTCCTCTTGAGCTCTTTGATCATCTTTATGATCATTACTCTGAAGTCCTTCTCGGGTGGATTGCCTATCTCTACTTCACTTTGTTCTGGGATTTTATCTTGTTCCTTCTGTTCCTTCTTCTGCCACCTCTACTTGTCTGAGTTGCTGTTTGTATTTTTATGTATGGGGTAGGTTAGTTATGTTTCTTGACCTTGGAGAAGTGACCTCTGTAGGAGGCATCTTCTGCATCATAACTCTGCATAACTCTGCACTCCCATCTCATCACCCAAGCTGTATGCTCTAGGGCAGGGGTCCTCAACCTCTGGGCAGTGGCTTGGTACCTCCTGTCAGATCAGCAGTAGCTTTAGATTAGAATTAAAGTGCACAAGAAATGCCAGATCCCGGGGTTAGTACCAGACTACTGGCAGGCAGAGCTGGTTCAAAGTCATGTCAGATTTTGTTCTTGACACAGTTGCATACAGGATTCATGGTGTCTTGAAAGTCGTGTTGGCCTATTAATGGGTAGGGCCAGGGCCCAGGCGGTTCCCAGGATAGGTCTAGCCCACAGTGCCAGTCTTACTTTTCTTGCTTCCTGGCCTGCCTCCTCCTGGTGGTTGAGGCTGGCCTAGAGACTTCTTTAGGCTTCCCGACAGGTGGGGCCAATGTCTCTCCATTGGTGGGTGGAGCTTGGTTTTAGCTCACTGGTAGGCTGGACCCATGTATATACACACACCTAGGAGCAGGTGTGGGCTCTTTAGTGTTTAGCCTGTTGGCTGATGAGTGGGGCTGAGTCCTCAACTCACTTAGTTGTTCAAACTGCAGTGACCCAGCACGGGCACCTGGAGGCTGTTTGGTGGCTCCAGGCCTTGGCGCTAAGGAGCCAAAATGTTAGTTTCCAGTAGAAGCAGTGTTCACGCAGCTGAATGGCCCCCAACATGCCTGACACCCGTGTGCAAGTCCACAGCCACCCTGTCTCTCCAGGAGACTCTCCGCAACCAGCAGGTAGGTCTGGCCCAGGTTCCTATCAGATTACGGCTCTTGTCCTTGTCCCCGTGTCTGTGAGAGATTTCACATGTTGTTTAAGAGTGAAGACTATTTCCTCTGGTCTTGTGAGCTCCCAAAATTAAGGCCCGCTGGCTTTCAAAGCCAGAGGCTCTGGGGGCTCATGGAAAGTGCCTTCTTGTCCTTACTGTTCCCAAAACTAGAGCCCAGGTCTTCTGGCTCCTGCTTTGACCACTTTTCTCAATTGTTTTGTAAGGTGTGGGCAGGCCCTGGGTGCCAGTTTTTCTGCAGAGCCCAGCACAGCCTTGGACAAACAGAAATGCTCTGTTGGGCCTTGCCACTTAATCAGGCGTTTGATGAGGGTCTCTCCAAAGATGGCTTCTCATTTTCCTTCCACACCCCAGCTACTTAAGGCACCTGATTTTTTCAGCGTGGCTTCCCTACAGCTCAGTCCTTGCGTCTGGAAAACCTGTTCTCCCTTTCTGAGACTGCCTTCCTACGAGCTTGTCATTCACCTTCACATTGTTTCTGGTGCCTGAGCAGTATCTGGTGGTGGCTAAGGGCCTGGACTCTAGAATCAAGCCAGCGCATGTTCAGCGCTCACAGTTTAGCTCGGAGACCTCTGGCAGGTTATCTGGCTGTGCTCAGTTTTGATCCTTTCATCCGTAAAATGTGGGTAGCAATGTCTACGTGTTTGTGGCTTGGGGAGGGGTAATGAGAAGGACAGAAGATGATGTTTTAAATTGAGTTAAGTAGATGAAGTATGAGGAATGTCAGGCTCACGTGAAGTGCTCAGAATCTGACAGCTGTTAATCATAATGTGCACCCATATCAAATGAGTGGTGGGGGCAGTAGGTGACAGAATTCAGTGCCCAAAAGCTATACATTTAAAGATGCCTCATTCTTTTTTTTAATCCTGTTTCCTGATATCTAGTATTCCATATGGCCAATCATTTTTTCTCATATCATCTTGAGCTCAGAGTTGGGAATTTGGTAGCATCCGTCATTTTTCCACAGTGACCAAGCACTGCTCTATCAAAGAGATGGACAGTGGACCCCCTGCCTCAGCCTGCTTTCTTTGCAAAGTTGTGTTTGCTGGATAAAGGGTAGTTCACAGATTCTGTGATTCTGAGGGTTCTAGGAGTGAGACATGACATTTGTCAGATGTATGGGAGGGAGTTTGTCTGAAGGTCTCCCCTGAAGGCACAGCAGGCTCCCTTGTCTCCCTCTGGAGGGAATCGCAGTCCAAACAGCAATGTACTTATGCCTCCATTAGATATGGAGTTCCCATGCTTCTAGCAAGAGTGGGGCAGTGGGGGCTTTTTAGTGGCAACAAGAGGAAAGCCCTCCTTTTGCTGACCCTGCATTTCCATGACAACACCCCACCCTTCTATGGGTCATCTATGGACTAACCACTTGAAAGTCATTCCTGTTCTCTGGTCAGACCTTGGGGCCGGGACCTCCGCTGGCTGCAGAGCCCAGGTGTCATGACAGCCTTAATCGGAAGAGCAAAGAAATATCACTTAGAAGACATCACCAAACACAGGAAATAAGCTATTCTAATAAATAGTGACCTTTACCTTTTCATGTAATTTTGTATTTCCACTTGAATAATGTGAGCTCCATGAGAACAAGGATCCCCCCTGCTTTGCACTGATTTTACATCCACAGTACCAAGTATAGTAGCCATTCAGTAAATATTTGTTGAACAAATGATTTTCAGGTGTCCAGAGGTGGCCTTCCAACACTGAAGAGTTTATCATATGCCCGATACTGCTTTGTACACCTTACACAATGTAACATCTTCATGCCTCAGTTCCCTCATCAGTAAAATGGGTATAATATTAGGAACAAGAGTTACTGTCACGTTATAAATTAAGTAACTTGTCCTGGGTTATATGGCTAACAAATGCTGAATCTAGGCAATCCAGATCTTGAGTCTAGGGGCTGAGCTGACAAGGTCATAGAGTTACCTTCTTGGAGAAGTCCGTCTGGGCCTGCTACCCTCATAGGTGCTTATGTTTACTTGCCCTTACACAATGGGCTCTGATAAAGTAACATTTAAATGGCTTGGCAGAGTGGGACTGGGTACCAGATTACAAACCTGAGGGAGGAAGTTAATGCCAGCCTTGCCATGTGGCAGTCCTATGGAGGGAAACTCCGATGTTAACTAGTCCAGGGCTTGTCCCTCTTCTCCAAAGCACACTTCTCTCGTCCATCAGAGACACAAGTTCTGAGCTAGACTAAGCTCCGCCAGGACAAGGGCGAAGTCTGTCTCATCCATCCTATAGCTTCCTTGCCCAGAAGAGTACCTGACATACCTGTGGCTATAAACAAGTTTGTGGAATGAATGAATGATGAGATTACTATGTGATGGGTGAGGATCTTTTTTTAAACAAAGAGCATTGAGTGTAACTGTTCAGGGTTCAGGGAGAAAAAAAAAAAAAAAGCCAGTAGACATAGTTTTCTTTTTTTGGGGATTCAAGTTTTGAATCAGATCCCAGAACTCAGATTCCAGAAGAGATGACAAAAATAATTATCTTTAAAACTCACATTGTATAGTGTGACTTTTTCTTGGAAATATTCAGTACACAATTTTGAGGATGCCAGTTGGGAGGGAGGATTTTTTTTTTCCCTAATAAAACAGTACAGATCACTTCAATTATCCTGGGAAAAGAGACATTTGTTCTTCCCTCTGCCTGTCTGTGACTGGTCTTTGCCTTCCTCCTGAGGAACTATGGGAAAGAATGGGATGTGTCTGGTTCTTTCCTTTCCTCTAATAAAATTTGTCATTTACTGAGAACTAAAGTGCTGTCCTCTTCCCTGCATGATCCGCGCCCAGCCAGCCCCTCCAAGTTGGACTGCTGAGCCACCGGTGAGGAATGGAACCCCACAGCCTCCCCTCTGCCTGGAGCCTTCTCCGTGTTTGTGTCAGCACAGGCCAACGCGCTTAGCCTAAAGGAAAAGATCTCTGTTTCATGGCTCCTTAACCAGGCCCTCCTGGTTGCTTTCTGGCTCTCTGCAGATGGCAACAGCTGAGATCAAAGTTGGCCTTTCTCTTCTTTGAGGACTCTAGGGAGATATAGAACACACTGCAGCTAGCTGTCTCAGATGAGGGGGACGAGGGGGCCATCCCAGCATAGAGATACTGTTCAGTCTTGCTGAAGCAAAGGCGACAGCCATGATGTGCTCACAGCACATAAGTGCCAGAGGGACAGGGGTCCTTATCTGTTGAGTTTACTGATGTATCCTGCTGCTGCTGCTGCTGCTGCTAAGTCGCTTCAGTCATGTCCGACTCTGTGCGACCCCATAGACAGCAGCCCACCAGGCTCCCCCGTCCCTGGGACTCTCCAGGCAAGAACACTGGGGTGGGTTGCCATTTCCTTCTCCAATGCATGAAAGTGAAAAGTGAAAGTGAAGCCGCTCAGTCATGTTCAACTCTTAGCGACCCCATGGACTGCAGCCTACCAGGCTCCTCCGTCCATGGGATTTTCCAGGCAAGAGGACCGGAGTGGGGTGCCATTGCCTTCTCCATGATGTATCCTAAGTCCCTACAAGTGTACTCGGCGCTCAACAAATACGTTTTGAAAGGATGAATAACTCTGGATAGTTTTTAGAAAAACATATCATCTTTCCTCTCCTGGACTATCTTTCCTGCCTTGATTATCCTTCCTGCCTTGACTATCCCTCTCTCCCCTACCCTTCCTAAGGCAAGGTCCCATTTCTGTTTCAAAGTAGCACAATGTAACCTCCCCTGTCCCGAGTGCCAGTATTACTGCCTCCTCCTAGAGATCAAATGTATCATTTCACTTTTCTTAGGGAAATGGGCACATGAAGTTGCCATTATGTTGTCACATGTTTTTGTCTTCCTCTCCAGTTTGACACCCCATTTGTTCATTTCTATGTTTCTAGCATCCACTAAAGTTATAATCAGCCACTCTGGCACAGTGACTAAAATGCTGCCTCTGGAGCCAGGAGAGCTTGGTTGGAATTCCAGTTCTGCTATTTGCTAACCGTACAGACTTGGCCAATTTCTATCATCATGCTTTTGTTTTCTTTTTTTTTTTTTTGTAAAGTGATAATATTGACAGTATTTACTCCATAGAAGTTGGGAGGCTTTCAATGAATTAATACATGTAAAGCACTTAGATGGGCTTCATAGGTGGCACCAGTGGTCAAGAACCTGCCCTGCCAATGCAGAAGACATAAACACGGGTTCAGTCCCTGGGTCGGGAAGGTCCCCTGGAGGTGGGCATGGCAGCCCATCTTGCCTGGAGAATCCCATGAACAGAGGAGCCTGGCTGGCTATAGTCCACGGGGTTGCACAGAGTCGAGCACGACTGAAGCAACTTAGCATGTATGCACAAAAACACTTAGAATGCCTTTCACATGCTTTGTGAAAATAAAGCACTCAGTAGATACTTTTATTTTTTAATTAAGAGTGGTACTTATAGTTTTAATTCCTTTTTAAAAATGTACTTGTTTTTTGGTTGTTTCCTATTCCAGCAGTCTTTTACCAATAGTAACCTTTGTTTTTTTCTTTGGGAGTTCATCTCACCCTAAATTCTAAATCTCAGTGCTTCTAGTTTTCCCAGAGCTCCATCTACCCTTTCTTTCCCCAGTGCAGTGGGCTTATGAATCAGGTCTGGTCAGTAATTTCCCTGGTTCCATGATTGGATCAGAGATGGATACCTGACCTTACTATAGACAGAAGAGTAGCTTGAAGCTTTTGTTGGGATTCCTGGGACAAAGGAGGAGACCTTTTCTATACCTGACTGATCTGAAGATTTGACTCACTCCAATTGTCGAACCTCCAGAAAGTTGGAGAGTGTTGAAAGCATCAGCAAAGAAGAGCTGGACCAAGAGATAGAGAGGGGAAAGCTGGGGCCTTGATGACATTGTTTGAATCCTGATCAGCCTATGCCAGGAGCCAGCAACGTTCTTGGACATTTCCTTTCATGGAGCCCTGTTCAGATCGAGATGGCTGCATAACAGTTGATCCTCAGTGTAGTGGTTTAGCCAGTAGAAGGCTGTATTTTGCTCATGAATCTGCAATTTGGGGAGGGTTCAGCAGAGATACCTCAGATCTCCTCCATGAGGTGTCTTAGGTGGTGGCCCTTTGGGCTGGGTGCCAGGGCATCTGAGGACATTATGACTGATGCTGGCAATCAGCAGCAGGGTGGGGAATCTGCTCCTTTCTATATGGGTCCCTTCCTATGTTTTTTCCTCATGAGTTAGTCTGGGCTCCCATCATCAGGTTCAGTTCAGTCATGTCCCAACTCTTTGTGACCCCACGGACTGTAGCACGCCAGGCTTCCCTGTCCATCACCAACCCCAGGAGCTTGCTCAAACTCATGTCCATCGAGTCAGTGAGGCCATCCAACCATCTCATCCTCTGTCATCCCCTTTTCCTCCTGCCTTCAATCTTCCCCAGCATCAGGGCCTTTTCAAATAAGTCAGTTCTTTACATCAGGTGGCCAAAGGACTGGACTTTCAGCTTCAACATCAGTCCTTCCGATGAATATTCAGAACTGATTTCCCATCATGGTGACAGCTTTTCCCCAAGTGAGCATCCTACTCTTACACCCAGTGAAAGAGAGAACCAGGCAAAAACTTCATCCTTTTAATAGAAAGTCACTTAGCACCAATTCTGTCATCTTGCTTTTTTTGGAATACTCACAAAGCAACTTAGATTCAAGAGGAGGGGAAGGGCAATGTTCTGGAAAAGCAAGTGGGACGGGAAATATATAACTGGCCATTTCTGGAAAGTATTTGTGTCATAAGGCCTTCTTGATAAAGTTTGTTTTTCCCTTTAATCAAAACACAATGTTTATCATCTTCTGCTCCACATTTTGTTTAGGAAGAAAAGAAATCTTGGGTTGTAGGAAAACCCAAGAGTGACATCTAAATAAATTTATTTAACTATTTATTCAACTTTTCCAGTCAAGGCAGGCTTACTCTGCAAGCCTTACAGCATGGCACCCAGGACAAATTTGTGCAGACATTCTAAGCCTTTCAAAAAATTTCTAGACCCATGAAATATTTTGGCCCATCCAATAAGGCTGCTGCTGCTACTAAGTCACCTCAGTCATGTCTGACTCTGTGCAACCCCATAGACGGTAGCCCACCAGGCTCTGCCATCCCTGGGATTCTCCAGGCAAGAACACTGGAGTGGGTTGCCATTTCCTTCTCCAATGCATGAAAGTGAAAAGGGAAAGTAAAGTTGCTCAGTCGTGTCTGACTCTTTGTGACCCCATGGACTGCAGCCTACCAGGCTCCTCCATCCATGGGATTTTCCAGGCAAGAGTGCTGGAGTGGGGTGCCATTGTCTTCTCCCAAGAGAAAGGAAGTAATGCAAAATCAACTATACCTGCACCCCCTTATTGGATCGGAGAAGGCAATGGCAACCTACTCCAGTACTATAGTTGATTTTGAGTCACCCAGTTTAAAGATGAATAGAATTTGATAGCTAGAGAGAAAATCATAATGCAGTATCGTAGGCTGTAATGAGTTTAATAGAAGCCCGCCTAAAATTGCTATAGGCTGATAGATATTTGGGGAAAGTTAGGATAAACAAAATGAAAGAAGGGTGTCTTTTTAATTTTTAGACTAAGATTTTCAAAGTCCTTAACATGTCATTCACCACCAGGGACTAAAGCACAGACTATTCTGAGCTAATTGGACACTGGAACGTTGTCTTCTAAGACCCTCTTGCTCAATTCTGATGTTCCTAGGAACGTAATTTGAGAAATGATGGCATTGCTAAAATCTTGGAGGCAACTACAAACCTTTTGAATTATTTTTCCTACTTGCTTTTTTAAAAAAAAAATAAGATTTTTTTATTATTATTATTTTCTCCAGCCTATTAAATTTCATAGATTTTGTATAAACACTCCACAAATGGTGTCCATATGAGGATGACATCTTTTGATTTATTTGGGGGAGTGACTGCTGTCTTCCTGGGTGGGATAATGTCTTTCATCTGTAGAATGTGAAACTCTACGGTGTGTGGTAACACTGACATGCCACTGAGCAAGATAAGTCTTTCTGCCACCAAGAGAAGTGCCTTTTCCCAATTCAGAGGGGCTCTAATTCTTTTTGACAGTCTCATGGGCGCACTGTGTCTGGTATATATTTCCCGACTCTGGAAACTGGATCTCATCCTTCAAACTGGGACTTCTTTTTAAAGACAACACTATGAGCCGACCAACAAATAGTGGATATCCCCTTGTCTTTCATGGTAGTGTTGCTTTGCTAACACACATTTGTTGTTCTCTAGTTTTTGTTTGCTTGGAACTTGGCCTTGGTTCTCCTAAGCAGAAAGGAGGGTAAAACAGTTCTAGAAATGTTGGCTTCCTTTCAACTCTCTTCATTTCCCAGTGAAGTTCCCTCATACTTGCTGCCCCCTGAGCATTCTTATCAGGAAACTCCTCTCTGGTTTCATGTGGTATTCGGTACCTATTGTCAAATATTTACAGACTGCCAGCACTCAATGCGTGACATGGAAGGGATCCCAACTAGATCAGTCTAGTGAGCATCTACCCAACTATTTACAATTCTTTTGTTGTGGGTTTCTGATGGAGAGAATATTACAAACAGCAGGAGGAAATCTTATCCACCAGCTGACACTGAAGTGTTACGTTGTTCCAGATATCTCTCTCTTTAAGAGAAAACTCAGCCCAATAATACAGAGGTCTTTAGAAAAGAGACTATGGTTCTTGATTAGATCTCCTGGGTGATGACAGGAGAAAAGGACAAGGAAGTAAACAATCGGCAGAGAGGGATGATGTTTGAGTCTAGCATTGCTCAAACTATTTACAATTAGCATCCATTCTGAGAATATTAATAGTCATTAGTTGAAAGAGAAAGAGGTTGTTTTAGTCAGATGAATTTTTAAAAACTGCCATTAAGAAAACTTTTTAGTATAGGACTCAGAAAAACCCTTAACAGTGGTCCCCAATCTTTTTGACACCAAGGACTACTTTCCTAGAAGACAGTTGTCTCATGCATTGGGGATGAGGATATTTTGGGGATTATTTTGGGTTATTTTGGGATGATTCAAGCACATTACACAAGAGAAGATTCTACACATGGACATCACCAGATGGTCAACACCAAAATCAGATTGATTATATTCTTTGCAGCCAAAGATGGAGAAGCTCTATACAGTCAGCAAAAACAATACCGGGGGCTTACCATGGCTCAGATCATGAGCTCCCTATTGCCAAATTCAGACTTAAATTGAAAAAAGTAGGGAAAACCACTAGACCATTCAGGTATGACCTAAATCAAATCCCTTATGATTATACAGTGGAAGTGAGAAATAGATTTAAGGGACTATAATTGATAGATAGAGTGCCTGATGATCTATGGACTGAGGTTTGTGACACTGTATGGGAGACAGGGATCAAGACCATCCCCATGGAAAAGAAATGCAAAAAAAGCAAAATGGCTGTCTGGGGAGGCCTTACAAATAGCTGTGAAAACAAGAGAAGCAAAAAGCAAAGGAGAAAAGGAAAGATATAAGCATCTGAATGCAGAGTTCCAAAGAATAGCAAGAAGAGATAAGAAAGCCTTCCTCAGCGATCAATGCAAAGAAATAGAGGAAAAGAACACAATGGGAAAGACTAGAGATTTCTTCAAGAAAATTAGAGATACCAAGGGAACATTTCATGCAAAGATGGGCTCGATAAAGGACAGAAATGGTATGCACCTAACAGAAGCAGAAGATATTAAGAAGAGATGGCAAGAATACACAGAAGAACTGTACAAAAAAATCTTCACGAACAAGATAATCACGATGGTGTGATCAATCACCTAGAGCCAGACATCCTGGCATGTGAAGTCAAGTGGGCCTTAGAAAGCATCACTATGAACAAAGCTAGTGGAGGTGATGGAATTCCAGTTGAGCTATTTCAAATCCTGAAAGATGACACTGTGAAAGTGCTGCACTCAATATGCCAACAAATTTGGAAAACTCAGCAGTGGCCAAAGGACTGGAAAAGGTCAGTTTTCATTCCAATCCCCCAAAAAAGGCAATGCCAAAGAATGCTCAAACTCCCAAACAATTGCACTCATCTCACACACTAGTAAAATAATGCTCAAAATTCTCCAAGCCAGGCTTCAGCAATACGTGAACCGTGAACTTCCTGATGTTCAAGCTGGTTTTAGAAAAGGCAGAGGAAACAGAGATCAAATTGCCAGCATCCACTGGATCATGGAAAAAGCAAGAGAGTTCCAGAAAAACATCTATTTCTGCTTTATTGACTATGCCAAAGCCTTTGACTGTGTGGATCACAATAAACTGTGGAAAATTCTGCAAGAGACGGGAATACCAGACCACCTGACCTGCCTCTTGAGAAATCTGTATGCAGGTCAGGAAGCAACAGTTAGAAGTGGACATGGAACAACAGACTGGTTCCAAATCGGGAAAGGAGTATGTCAAGGCTGTATATTGTCACCCTGCTTATTTAACTTCTATGCAGAGTACATCATGAGAAATGCTGGACTGGAAGAAACACAAGCTGGAATCAAGATTGCTGGAAGAAATATCAATAACCTCAGATATGCAGATGACACCACCCTTGTGGCAGAAAGTGAAGAGGAGCTAAAGAGCCTCTTGATGAAAGTGAAAGAGGAGAGTGAAAAAGTTGGCTGAAAGCTCAACATTCAGAAAACGAAGACCATGGCATCCAGTCCCATCACTTCATGGGAAATAGATGGAGAAACAGTGGAAACAGTGGCAGATTTTATTTTCTTGGGCTCCAAAATCACTGCAGATGGTGGCTGCAGCCATGAAATTAAAAGTCACTTGCTCCTTGGAAGAAAATCTATGACCAACCTAGACACCATATTAAAAAGCAGAGACATTACTTTTCCAACAAAAGCCCATCTAGTCAAGGCTGTGCTTTTTCCAGTAGTCATGTAAGGATGTGAGAGTTGGACTATAAAGAAAGCTGAGCGCCAAAGAATTCATGTTTTTGAACTGTGGTATTGCAGAAGACTCTTGAGAGTCCCTTGGATTGCAAGGAGATCCAACCAGTCCATCCTAAAGGAGATCAGTCCTGAATATTCACTGGAAGGACTGATGCTGAAGGTGAAACTCCAATACTTTGGCCACCTGATGTGAAGAGCTGACTCATTTGAAAAGATCCTGATGCTGGGAAAGATTGAAGGCCAGATGAGAAGGGGATGGCAGAGGATGAGATGGTTGGAACACATCACCCATTCAATGGACATGAGTTTGAGTAATCGTCAGGAGTTGGTGATGGACAGGGAGGCCTGGCATGCTGCAATTCATGGGGTCACAAAGAGTCGGACACAACTGAGTAACTGAACTGAACTGAATACATATATGTGAAATCTGAAAAAATTGGTATAGACGATCTTATTCACAAAGAAGAAATAAATATATGGATACCAAGGAGGAAAGGGGGCTGATCAGATCAACTGGGAGATGGGGGTTGACATATATACACGACTGATACTATGTATAAAACAGATAATTAAAAGGAGCCTACTTTATGGCTCAAGGAACTCTAGTCAATGCTGTGTGGTGACCTAAACGAGAAGGAAAGTTTTTAAAAAGAGGGATATATGTATGCATAGAGCTGATTCACTTTGTTGTAGAGTAAAAAATAACATAACATTGTAAAGCAAGTATATCCCAATAAAAACAAACTAAATAATGAAAAGGACTTCCCTAAAAGAGGTCGTTTATGAACGGTGCTACATAGAAACCACTATGTAAGGTGAGAGATGGTAACTAGACTTAATGTGGTGATTATTTCACAATATACACAAATATTAAATGATTGTGTTGTACACCTGAAACTATGTATAAATTATACTTCTAAATATATAAATAGATAGGTAAACAAATAAAGTATAAGAAAAGCAACATTTTATCAGAGCCTAATGATGTGGGTTTTACCAAAGAGTAACTGACTTAAAGGAAGGAAAATAACCAACTCTAGGCCCATCTACCCTTCATTGCAGGAGAAAGGAATTTCCCAAGTACAGCTTGCTCTAGGCTTCCTGGTACACCTAATGGGGAAAAAGCTGAGGAGTTCTTCTGAATGTCACAGTTCACATCACAGTCTCACTCAAACAGTGAGAATTAATTATAGAACTATAGGATGCCCACATTTTCTACCACATCTATCAGACTCTTGTATTGTCAACAGTGCTTTACAGGGAAACAAACTTCAAGGCTTAAGAGTTTGTTTAAGAAGTTTTGTCCATCTAGTCAAAGCTAAGGTTTTTCCAGTGGTCATGTATGGATGTCAGAGTTGGACTATAAAGACAGCTGAGCACTGAAGAATTGATGCTTTTGAACTGTGGTGTCGGAGAAGACTCTTGAGAGTCCCTTGTACAGCAAGGAGGTCCAACCAGTCCATCCTAAAGGAAATGAATCCTGAATATTCATTGGAAGCACTGATGCTGAAGCTGAAACTCCAATACTTTGGCGACCTGATGGGAAGAACTGACTCATTTGAAAAGATCCTGATGCTTGGAAAGATCGAAGGCAGTAGGAGAAGGGGACAACAGAGAATGAGATGGTTGGATGGAATTGCCAATTCAGTGGGTATGAGTTTGAGTAAATTCTGGGAGTTGGTGATAGACAGTGAGGCCTGGCGTGCTGCAGTCCATGGGGTGGCAAAGAATTGGACACGACTGAGCGACTAAACTGACTTACTGACTGAGGGGAACCCAGAGGAACTAGAGAAGGCAAAAATAAGAATAAAAGAGAATAAATTAGTCTCTAATACCTACAGCTAAAACAAGCAGCAAATACAGCTTAAGTTCCAGCCAGATAAACACAGAAACTCACAGCAAAGACATATGTACCTCACTTTCTTTAACCCAATATATCACATCTAATTATAAACAAAAACTTACAAGGCATGCAAAGAGGCAAAAAGACAGCTTTAAGAGACAAAGCGAGCATTGGAGCCAGATTCAACTGTGGCAGAAATTTAGACTTCTCAGACCAGGAATTTAAAATACTTTTGATTAACATACTACAGTTCTAATGGAATAGGTGGACTACAGAGCAAATGGATAATATAAACAGAAATATGGAAACCCTAGGAAAAAATCAAGAGGAATGTGAGAATTCAGAAACATTGTCATAAAAATTAAGAATGTCTTTGAAGGGTTCATCTGTAGACTGGACATAGCTAAAGGAAGAATCAGTGAACTAGAAGATATATCCACAGAAATCTTCCAAAGTGAAGGTAGAGAGAAAATGCAATTTATCAAAATGTGTGGGATGCAGCAAAAGCAGTGCTTGGAGGGAAACTCATAGCACTGAACACAGAGATAAGAAAAGAAGGACCAAAATCAATATCTGAAGCTTCTACCTTCAGAAACTAGAAAAAGAAGAGTAAATTGGCTCCAACTAAGAAGAGAAGAATAAATAAAAATTAGAACAGAAATCAATGAAATTGAAGTAAGGAAATCAGTAGGTAAAATCAGTGAAAACAAAAGTTGGTTCACTGGGATTTCCCTGGTGGTCCAGGGTGAAGAATACACCTTGCAATGCAGAAGACACAGGCTCACTTTCTGGTCAGGAAACTAAGATTCCCACATGCCACAGGGCACCTAAGCCTGGGACCTGCAACTACTGGGCACTCAGACTCTGAAGCACGTGTACCACAGCTAGAGGGTCTGCACACTGCAACAAGAGATCCTACACGCTGCAACAAAGATCCCATGCACGGTAACCAAGGCCTGACGCTGCCAGAATAGGAAATAAATTATTTTAAGTTTGTTCATTGTGTCAATAAAATTGACAACATTTAGTCGCACTAACCAAGAAGAAACAAGAGAAGACCCAAATTATTAATATTAGAAACAAAAGAGGAGTCGTTACTACTAATTCCATGGACACTGAGAAGATAATAAGAGTATTATTGACACCTCTGTGCCCACCGATTTGACACTTGAGATGAAATGGACTAATTCCTTGAATTATAAAAGATACCAAAACTCACAACAACAGGAATAGATAACTCAAATAGACTTATTCAAAGAAATTAAAATAACAAATAATGGGAAACACATGGAAATGTGAATTAAAAACACAAAGAGATGTCATCTCAAATCTGTAAGTGCGTCAAAAAGTAACAAATGTTGGCAAGGAGGTGGAGAAAAAGAAACCCTTGTACACTGTTGGTAGGAAGATAAATTGGTGTAGACACTATGGAAAACATTCTGGGTTTCCTCAAAATATTAAAAACAGAATTACCATATGATTCAATAATTCCACTTCTGTATATTATCTGAAGGAAATAAAATCCTTCTCTCAAAAATATATCTGTACCTCAAGTTTATTGCAGTATTATTTATAATAGCCAAGATACCAAAACAAGCTAAACAACATAAGGGTTTATACACAGATGAAATGTTTAAGGGAACTGTGATAAATATACATATATTTGTATATAAGTGAATAAAGGAAATACATACATATGAACACATAAAGGAAAAGTGATATATATTCATATATATCCACATCATATTGTGTGGCAATATATATATTTAGCCATACAAAGGATAGCTTGCATTTACAACATGGATGGTCTCTGAGAGCATTATGCTAAGTGAAATTAGTAAGAAAGAGAAAGACAAATACGATATGAACTCACTTATATGTGGAATCTAGAAAACAAAACAAAAAACTGCACTCACAGACAGGAAGAAAAGACTAGTGATTGCCACAGGAAGGGTGAAATAGGTGGTGGTTGTAAAATAAATAAATAAACTTCTAAAACAAAAGGCACTTGGCCCAAATGGCTTTACTCCTGACACCAAAATGATTTCACTGGTGAAGTCCTAATAGTTTTACTAGGTGGATTCTACCAAACATTTAAGGAAGAAATTGGGCCATTTATTTTCAACCTTATACAGAAATAAAAATTTTGAGGTAATGCCTCCTATTGCTTTTTATGAGGCCAGCATTTCCCTAACACCCAAACCAGGCAAAGACATTATTAAAAAAAGAAAAACCTACAGACAGAATATATATGATAAAACACAGATACAAAAATCCTCACTGAACATTAGCAAATTAAACCCAACAATATACAAAATGAATTATACAGCACAACCAAATGAGATTTATTTCAGGTAAGCAGTCAGTTCAACATTCAAAAATCAATTATTATAATCCATTGCATTGACAAGGTAAAGAAATCAGATGATTATATCAATAGATGCAGAAAAGTTTTGACAAAATTCAACACCCATTCTTGATAAAATCTCCCAGCTAAATAGAAATGGAGGAGAACTTCCACAACTATACATCACAGAGAACCTACAGCTAATATCATACTTAACGGTGAGAAACTAGAAGTTTCCCTCATAATATCAGAATAAGGCAAGGATGCCTGCTCTAACCAACTCTATTCAACATTATCCTGGAATTCCCAGCTAATGCAATGAGACAAGGAAAGAAAATAAAAGGTATAAAATTGAGAAGGAAGAAATAAAACTTTGCTTCTTGCAGCTGACATTATGTTTTATGTAGAAAACTGCAAAGAATTTACAAAAAAAACTCCTGGAACTAACAAGTGATTATAGCAAGGTTACAAAATATAACATTAATATAAAAAAGCCAATTACTTTCCTATATACCAACAATGAGCAATTGGAATTAAAATTTTAATTTATAAACACATCATTTACAATGCCATGAAAGAAAGAGAAATATTGATACTTAGGCATAAATCTAACAAAATATACACTACACACACACACACACACACAAATATCTAATATAAAATATATGAGAAAAATGATGAAACATTAATGAAAGAAATAAAAAAAATCTCAGCGTGAATGGAGAGATATTTTATGTCCATGGATAAGAACTCTCAATGCTGTCAGGGTTTCCAACTTAATAATAGATTCAAAGCAATACGAATTTAAATTCCCACAAGTTATTTCATGGATATCTACAAACTGATTCTAAAATTGATATGGAAAGGCAATGGACCAGAATACCCTACACAATATCAAAGAAGGAAAAGATATTGGAAACACTCATACCACCCAATTTTAAGACTTGCTATAAAGCTGCACTTATCAAACAGTATGTTATAGGTGAAATAATGAGCAGATCATTGCAACAGAATAGAGAGCCCAGGAATAGATCCATATAAATATAGTCAACTGAGCACTGACAAAGAAGCAAAGGCAATTCAATGCAAAAAATTATAGTCTTTTTAACAAATGGTGCTGGAATAAATGGATATTCACACGGAAAAAAGATGACTTTAGACACAAGTGTTACATCTTTCACAAAATTAACTAAAAATATATCATAGACTAAAATGCAAAAACATGAGACTACTGTAAACTAATGCAGGAGAAATTAGGTGACACATTGGGTTTGTCAATTACTTTTTTTTCTTTTAGATTTTACCAAATTTGTAAATCTGCTTGTCAAAAGACATTAAGAAAAGGAACAGGCAAATCACAGATGAGAAAATATTTACAGAATATGCAACTATACACACATCCAAAGTGTGTAAAGAACTTATACAATTCAAAATAAAACAATTCAATTTAAAATTTGAAAATTATTTGAACAGTACCTTGAAAAAGTCATTATGAAAAATGAGATGGCTGAGCTCACGAAAAGGG
>SJYQ01001990.1:209291-221959 GCA_006410935.1 Redunca redunca
ATACATAAAACTAACACAACCAACAAATCTTGGGTTTGTCAATGACTTTAAAAAAAAAAAAATCACAACCATGATCCATGAAAGAAAAACTGACAAGCTGGACTTCATTAAAACTTTAAAAAATCTTCTCCATGAAGGAAACTATTAACAGAATGAAAAGTCAAGCCACAGACTTGGAGAAAATACTTTCGAAACACAAGTCTGATAAACCAATACATACAAAAAAGTCTTAAAACTCAGTAAGAAAGCAGCCCAATTTAAAAATGGGTAAATGATCTGAATAGACCTCAGTAAAGACAGGCAGATAACAAGCAAGCACATGAAAGATGTTCAGCATCCGGGGAACTGCATATTAAAACAGTGAGATGTTCAGTTCAATCGCTGAGTCATGTCTGACTCTGCGATCCCATGAACTGCAGCACGCCAGGCCTCCCTGACCATCACCAACTCCTGGAGTTCACTCAGACTCATGTCCATCAGGTCAGTGATGCCATCCAGCCATCTCATCCTCGGTCGTCCCCTTCTCCTCCTGCCCCCAATCCCTCCCAGCATCAGAGTCTTTTCCAGTGTGTCAACTCTTCGCATGAGGTGGCCAAAGTACTGGTGTTTCAGCTTTAGCATCATTCCTTCCAAAGAAATCCCAGGGCTGATCTCCTTCAGAATGGACTGGTTGGATCTCCTTGCAGTCCAAGGGACTCTCAAGAGTCTTCTCCAACACCACAGTTCAAACGCATCAATTCGTTGGTGCTCAGCTTTCTTCACAGTCCAACTCTCACATCCATACATGACCACAGGAAAAACCATAGCCTTGACTAGATGGACCATAGTCGGCAAAGTAATGTCTCTGCTTTTGAATATGCTATCTAGGTTGCTCATAATTTTTCTTCCAAGGAGTAAGCGTCTTTTAATTTCATGGCCGCAGTCACCATCTGCAGTGATTTTGGAGCCCTCCAAAATAAAGTCTGACACTGTTTCCATGAAGTGATGGGACTGGATGCTGTGGTCTTTGTTTTCTGAATGTTGAGCTTTAAGCCAACTTTTTCACTCTCCTCTTTCACTTTCCTCAAGAGGCTTTTTAGTTCCTCTTCATTTTCTGCCATAAGGGTGGTGTCATCTGCATATCTGAGGTTATTGATATTTCTCCCGGCAATCTTGATTCCAGCTTGTGTTTCTTCCAGTCCAGCATTTCTCATGAGGTACTACTCTGCATAGAAGTTAAATAAGCAGGGTGACGATATACAGCCTTGACGTACTCCTTTTCCTATTTGGAACCAGTCTGTTGTTCCATGTCCAGTTCTAACTGTTGCTTCCTGACCTGCATATAGGTTTCTCAAGAGGCAGGTCAAGTGGTCTGGTATTCCCATCACTTTCAGAATTTTCCACAGTTTATTGTGATCCACACAGTCAAAGGCCTTGGCATCGTCAATAAAGCAGAAATAGATCAAATTGCCAACATCCACTGAATCATCAAAAAAGCAAGAGAGTTCCAGAAAAACATCTATTTCTGCTTTATTGACTATGCCAAACCTTTTGATTGTGTGGATCACAATATATGTGTTAAAATATGAATTTTATTTTTTCCCTGTATGAGAGTCTCGGGTTCCATCTGTGGTTCTACATATGAACCAATTGTGTTCCTTTTTATGGCTGAGTGATACTCCATTGTATATATGTACCACATCTTGTTTATGCATCCTGTTGATGGACATTTAGGTTGCTTCCATGTCCTGGCTGGGTTTCCCCGGTGGTGCTAGCAGTAAAGAACCCACCTACCTGCCAATGCAGGAGATGTAAGAGACCAGGATCAATCCCTGGATCGGGAAGATCCCCTGGGGGAGGGCACGGCAATCCACTCCGGTATTCTTGCCTGGAAAATCCCCGTGGAAGAGGAGCTTAACGGGCTATAGTCCATAGGGTTGCAAAGAGTCAGACATGACTGAAGTGTTTTAGCACAGCACCCAGCACATGTCCTGGATATTGTAAACAGTGCTGCAGTGAACACTGGGGCTCATGTTTCTTTTGAATTATGTTTTTTTTTTTTTTTTCTGGGTATACGCCCAGTAGTGGGATTGCTGGGACATATGGTAGTTCTATTTTTAGCTTTTTAAGGAACCCCCATACTGTTCTCCATAAAGGCTGTATCAATTTGCATTCCCACCAACAGTGCAAGAGGGTTCCCTTTGCTCCATAACCTCTCCAGCATTTATTGTTTCCATATTTTGTGATGATGGCCATTCTGATCAGCATAAAGTGATACTTCATTGTAGTTTTGATTTGCATTTCTCCAGTGAATTAGTGATATGGAGCATCTTTTCATGTGTTTGTTGGCCAATCTTTTGTCATCTTTGGAGAAATATCTGTTTAGGTCTTTTGCCTGTATTTTGATTAGGTTTGTTTGTTTGTTTGTTTGTTTTTTATATTGAACTGTGTGAGCTGTTTGTATATTTTGGAAATTAACTCTTTGTCAGTTGCTTCATTTGCCAATATTTTCTCCCATTCTGAGGATGAACTCCCTTATTAGGTTGAAGAGAATAACCAGAACAAAATATTCTGGGAGTATTTCCAAATGGTTATTTCTTTACTTCTCTTACCCACCCACTCCCACGAGAAACACAAGACAATGTTTCTCCAATGTACGTCCTGAGGACCTCATGAGGTCCTGGAGATAAAAGCCCACAGAAGTACATGGTCATTCCATTAAGACTTTGTCTCTCATACTAGTCTACACTGAATTTATAGAAAATTTTGAGTTACACTCTAAGTATTCCTACCATAACTGGGTTCATTGACAGTTTCTATTCCTGGACTTCTGCTCTAAGTAAACTGTGATTCTATGTATCTACCTCTCTCTCCAGTTTTCAGGGCAATGATTTATTCTATGACCTCCATTCTCTGATGACTCAAGAAGTGTTGATGTTTCACTTTAGTAGCTTTTTACTTGTTGTGAGGTTGAGTGTGGTAACTTCCAAATTCTTTACATGTCATCCCAGAAGCTAGAAGTCAATTTCATATGCTTTAGAGGAGAAGTATTTCCCACGTTCCATATGCTGTCTCTTTGGATTATTTTTCCTGGTTCTGTACCTTCTCTTGTGTGGAAATTCTCTTACCACCTGTAAATAATGATAAACATTTAGTGCTCATTCAAGGTCCGGGTCAATTGATTCTCCACCAATGCGCAGTGGATTCTCTTCACGGAAAACATGTGTAGTGCTTATTCTCTACACCTTTTCATACTGTTCCTGGGGTTCTCAAGGCAAGAATACTGAAGTGGTCTGCCTTTCCCGTCACCAGTGACCTTGTTTTGTCAGAACTCTCCACCATGACCCCTCTGCATCTGTCTTGGGTGCCCCTTACAGGGCATGGCTCATGGTTTCATTGAGTTAGACAAGGCTGTGGTCCATGTGGTCAGTTTGATTAGTTTTCTGTGATTGTGGATTTCATTCTCTCTGCCATCTGATGGATAAGGATAAGAGGCTTGTGGGAATTTCCTGATGGGAGAGACTGATTGAGGGGAAACCTGGGTCTTGCTCTGATGGGCGGGATGGTGCACAGTAAATCTTTAATCTAATTTTCCACTGAAGAGCAGGGCTGTGTTCACTCCCTGTTGTTTGATCCGAGGCCAGACTATGGTGGAGGTAATGAAGACAATGGTGACCTCCTTCGAGAGTTTCCATGCCACACTCAGTGCCCCAGACCCTGCAGCAGGCCACGGCAAACTCACCCTCCATGGAGACTCCTGGCAAGTCTGAGTCAGTCTCTTGTCGGGTCACTGCTCCTTTCTCCTATATAAAAGTTTCTCCTATACAAAAAAGAATTATGTAGGAACTATACAAAAAAGGTCTTCATGACCCAGATAACCATGATGGTGTGATCACTCACCTAGAGCCAGACATCCTAGAATGCAAAGTCAAGTGGGCCTTAGGAAGCATCACTGCAACAAAGCTAGTGGGGGTGTTGGAATTCCAGTTGAGCTATTTCAAATCCTGAAAGATGATGCTGTGAGAGTGCTGCACTCAATATGCCAGCAAATTTGGAAAACTCAGCAGTGGCCACAGGACTGGAAAAGAACAGTTTTCATTCCAATCCTGAAGAAAGGCAATGCCAAAGAATGTTTAAACTACCACACAGTTACACTCATTTCACACACTAGCAAAGTGATGCTCAAAATCCTCCAAGCCAGGCTTCAACAGTATGTGAGCCATGAACGTCCAGATTTTCAAGCTGGTTTTAGAAAAGACAGAGGAACCAGAGATCAAATCCCCAACATCTGTTGGATCATTGAAAAAGCAAGAAAGTTCCAGAAAAAACATCTACTTCTGCTTTATTGACTATTATGCCAAAGCCTTTGACTGTATGGATCACAACAAATTGTGGAAAATTCTTAAAGAGGTGAGAATACCAGGCCATGTTACTTGCCTACTGAGAAATCTGTATGCAGATCAAGAAGCAACAGTTAGAACTGAACATGGAACAACAGACTGGTTCCAAATAGGGAAAGGAATACGCCAAGGTTGTATATTGTCACCCTGCTTATTTAACATATATGCAGAGTAAAAGTGAAAGTGAAGTCACTCAGTCATGTCCGACTCTTTACGACCCCGTGGACTGTATAGCCTACCAAGCTCCTCTGTCCATGGGATTTTCCAGGCAATAGTACTGGATCGGATTGCCATTTCCTTCTCCAGGGGATCTTCCCGACCCAGGGATTGAACCCAGCTCTCCCTCACTGTAGACAGACTCTTTACCGTCTGAGCCTCTGGGGAAGTCTACATCATGTGAAATGCCAGGCTGGATGAAGCACAAGCTGGAATCAAGACTGCCGGGAGAAATATCAATAACCTCAGATATGCAGATGACACCACCCTTGTGGCAGAAAGCAAAAAAGAACTAAGGAGCCTCTTGATGCGAGTGAAAGGGGATAGTGGAAAAGTTGGCTTAAAACTCAACATTCAGAAAACTAAGATCATGGCAGCATCTGGTCCCATCACTTCATGGCAAATAGATGGGGAAACTGTGGAAACAATGGCAGACTTTATTTTCTTGGGCTCTAAAATCACTGCAGATGGTAACTGCCACCATGAAATTAAAAGACACTTGCTCCTTTGAAGAAAAGCTATGACCAACCAAACAGCATATTAAAAAGCAGAGACACTACTTTGCCAACACAGGTCCATCTAGTCAAAACTATGGTTTTCCCAGTAGTCATGTATGTCTGAGTTAGACTGTAAAGAAAGCTGAGCACCGAAGAATTGATGCTTTTGAACTCTGATGTTGGAGAAGACTCTTGAGAGTCCCTTGGACTGCAAGGACATCCAACCAGTCAATCCTAAAGGTAATCAATCCTGAATATTCATTGGAAGGACTGATGCTGAAGCTGAAACTAATACTGTGGCCACTTGATGTGAAGATCTGACTCACTGGAAAAGATCCTGATACTGGGAAAGATTGAAGGCAGGAGGAGAAGGGGGTGACAGAGCATGAGATGGCTGGATGGCATCACTGAGTCAATGGACATGAGTTTGAGTAAGCTTCAGGAGTTGGTGGTGGACAGGGAGGCCTGGCGTGCTGCAGTCCATGGGGTCCCAAAAAGTCGGACACGACTGAGTGACCGAAATGAACCAAACTGAACAGATTCTCTATACCAACCATCTGACCCAAACTTCTCTTTTGTTTTGACTTTTCCTGATTATTTTGTGACCTGATATTTCAAGAGAGACATGTAAAAGCCCTTAGGTGAAATATTTTTCCATAATGTCTTAAACCCAAACTTTTTGGCCAACCCGATAAAACCACCTGAGAATTGATGTGATTCCTTTTACCCTAAGGGTCTTCTGAGATCTTGCTCAATGAATTCAGAGACAAGAGAATTCATGAATTCTGACCATAAAGGTCGTGTTCTCCCTACCTCTCAATCTCAAGCTTCCAATCACCCATAGTGTGATTTTGTAAGAATAAAAAAAGACATTCTTCCCTTAAGAGGTCTACTTCTAGCACTCACTCATTAGCATAGTAATTTTGTGAGAGCAAGGTACTTTACTACCATCTGCAAGGAAATGTAATCCGTGCACATCTATGATGCTTACCCTGTGAACAGAGCCTTCTTGGATATGCATGCACAATCTGCACATCCAAACTGAGAGGCCCTGCCTCTGATTGCTTAAGACATTTAAAAAGGGATTCTCAGTCAGAACCATAAAAAAGCAGACCTCCGAATCCCTCTTATTAAATTTAAAAGCCAACAACATTTTGCTTCTTTAAATGTTCTTTTTATGCTCAATTAAATCTCTTCTCTGTTCACTTGACTATTATTATGTTCTTCAAAACCCAGCCTAAGTCCTACCTTCTCTAAGACAATTTCAGAAACTCCTGCAAACCTCATTGTTCTCCCACATCTCTTAAAATCCAAACCACTGATCTACCCCATAGAGTTCATTGTATATTGTCATGTCTTGTTCAGTATTATGTTAGAAATGTTAGCTTTTACACTTAAGGAGGTTGGGGTGGCCTGAGCACAGAAACAGAACTTTTTACTTTGCCTTATGTCCTCCATTGATGTTATTTGGAGGCATTGGGTGGTCTTTTTGTAAACACATTCTAGTTGGATGATAGTATCATTAAGAGACAAATGAACTGTCTCCTAAACTTTTGTTTCTGTAGCCTTTCATAGTCCACCCCTTGCATCTCAGCTATAATTAATCCTCTCCATTTTTTTGCGATTTATACCTGGATAAAGACATAAACCACGAAAAACACACACTACCCTAGATTGAGAGTGGGAATGAAATGACCACGAAAATATAAAATAAGCAAAGGGTGGTTCATATACATTTTTAGTGAATTTGGGGGCCTTCTTTTTTGTTTGTTTTTTACATTTTTATTGGAGTATAGTTGATTTACAGTGTTAGTTTCTGCTATATAGTTATACAGGTTTCCACTTTTTTAGATTCTTTTTCCATATAGGTTACTGCAGAGAATTCAGTTGAGTTCCCTGAGCTAGAGTAATAGGTCCTTATTATCTATTTTATATATAGTAACGTGTATATGTCAGTCCCAATATCCTAATTTATCCTTTCCCCCAGTAACCATAAGTTTGTGTTCTACACCTGTGATTCTATTTCTGTTTGGTATTAAATAAGTTCATTTGTACCATTTTTTTTTTAGATTCAACTTGTAAGTGATATGATACTTGTATTTCTCTGACTTACTTCACTCAGTATGACAATTTCCGGGTCCATCCATGTTGCTGCGAATGACATTATTTAGTTCTTTTTTATTGCTGAATAATATTCCATTGTCTATATGCGCCACATTTTTATTCATTCCTCTGTCGGTGAACATTTAGGTTGCATCCGTGTCCTGGCTTTTGTAAATACTGCTTCAGTTGAATAGTGAAGTGCATATATTTTTACAAATTATGGTTTTCTCTGAACATGTACCCAGGAATAGGACTGCAGGATCATATGATAGCTCTGTGTTTAGTGTTTTAAGGAGCCTCCATATTGTTCTCCATAGTGGTTATACCAAATTACATTCCCAGCAACAGTGGAGGAGAGTTCCCTTTTTCTCCACTCTCTTTCCAGCATTTATTTGTAGACTTTCTGGTGACAGTCATTCTGACTGGTGTGAGGTGACAGCTCATTGTAGTTTTGATTTGCATTTCTCTAATGTTGAATATCTTTTCCCATCTGTATGTCTTCCTTAGAGAAATATCTATTTAGGTCTCTGCCCATTTTTTTTATTTATTTATTTATTTTTAATTGGGCTGCTTGAACTATTTGTGTATTTTGAACATTAATCCCTTGTCAGTTGCTTCATTTGTAATATTTTCTCCCATTCTGTGGGTTGTCTTTTTGTTTTGCTTATGATTTCTTTTTCTGTGCAAAAGCTTTTGAATTTCATTAGGTTTCATTTTTTTGCTTTTATTTTTACTACTGTAGGAGGTAGGTAAAAAAAAAAAAACTTTATGTCACAGAGTGTTCTGCCTATATTTTCCTCTGTTTCATAGTATCCAGCCTTACATTTAGGTCTTTAATCCATTTTGAGCTTATTTTTGTGTATGGTGTTAGGGAGTATTCCAATTTCATTCTTTCACATGTAGCTTTCTAGTTTTCCCAACACCGCTTATTGAAGAAACTGTCTTTTCTCCATTGTATATTCTTTGTCACAAATTAATTGACCATAGGTGCATGGGTTTATCTCTGGGCTTTATATCCTGTTCCACTGATTTCTGTTTCTGTTTTTGTGCCAGTGGCATGCTGTTTAGATGACTATAGCTTTGTATATATTCAGGGAGCCTGATTCCTTCAGCTCTGCTTTTCTTTCTCAAAATTGCTTTGGCTATTCAGGGTCATCTGTGTGTGTGTTCATACAAATTGTAGCATTTTTTCTTCTAAATCTGTGAAAAATTCCTTTGACACTGTGAGAGGGATGACACTGGATCTGTAGATTGCTTTGGGTAACCTCATGATTTTCATAGTATTGATTCTTCTAGTTCAAGACTATAGTATGTCTCTCCATCTGTTTGTGTCATCTTTGATTGCTTTCATTAGTACCTTATAGTTTTCTGGGTACAGGTCTTTTGCCTCCTTAGGGAAGGCTATTCCCAGGTATTTATTCTTTTTGATGTAGTGGTAAATGTGATTGTTTCCTTAATTTATCTTTCTGATCTTTTGTTGTTAGTGTGTAGGAAGGAATACACAAGATTTCTGTGCATTACCTTGGTATCCTTCAACTTTACCAAATTCATTGATGAGCTCTAGTAATTTTCTGGTAGCATCTTTGAGATTTTTTATGTATAGTATCATGCCATCTGCAGACAATGACAGTTTTACTTCTTTTCAAATTTGGATTCCTTTTATTTCTTTTTCTTCACTGATGGTTGTGGCTAGAACTTCCAAAACGATGTCTCACTAAGAGGTGAGAGTGGACATCTTATCTTGTTTTTCACCTTAAGATAAATGCTTTCAGTCTTTCACCACTGTGAATGATGTTTGCTGTGGTTTGTCATATATAGGCTTTATTATATTGAGGTCAGTTCCCTCTATGCCTACTTTCTGGAGAGTTCTCACCATAAATGCATGTTGGTTTTTCTCAAAAGTTTTTTCTACATTTATTGAGATGATCATAGGGGTTTTCTTAGTTACTTTGTATTTTATTTCTTTTAATTGGAGTATAGTTCCTTTACAANACTTTATGTCACAGAGTGTTCTGTCTATATTTTCCTCTGTTTCATACTATCCAGCCTTACATTTAGGTCTTTAATCCATTTTGAGCTTGTTTTTGTGTATGGTGTTAGGGAGTATTCCAATTTCATTCTTTCACATGTAGCTTTCTAGTTTTCCCAACACCGCTTATTGAAGAAACTGTCTTTTCTCCATTATATATTCTTTGTCACAAATTAATTGACCATAGGTGCATGGGTTTATCTCTGGGCTTTATATCCTGTTCCACTGATTTCTGTTTCTGTTTTTGTGCCAGTGGCATGCTGTTTAGATGACTATAGCTTTGTATATATTCAGGGAGCCTGATTCCTTCAGCTCTGCTTTTCTTTCTCAAAATTGCTTTGGCTATTCAGGGTCATCTGTGTGTGTGTTCATACAAATTGTAGCATTTTTTCTTCTAAATCTGTGAAAAATTCCTTTGACACTGTGAGAGGGATGACACTGGATCTGTAGATTGCTTTGGGTAACCTCATGATTTTCATAGTATTGATTCTTCTAGTTCAAGACTATAGTATGTCTCTACATCTGTTTGTGTCATTTTTGATTGCTTTCATTAGTACCTTATAGTTTTCTGGGTACAGGTCTTTTGCCTCCTTAGGGAAGGCTATTCCCAGGTATTTTATTCTTTTTGATGTAGTGGTAAATGTGATTGTTTCCTTAATTTATCTTTCTGATCTTTTGTTGTTAGTGTGTAGGAAGGAATACACAAGATTTCTGTGCATTACCTTGGTATCCTTCAACTTTACCAAATTCATTGATGAGCTCTAGTAATTTTCTGGTAGCATCTTTGAGATTTTTTATGTATAGTATCATGCCATCTGCAGACAATGACAGTTTTACTTCTTTTCAAATTTGGATTCCTTTTATTTCTTTTTCTTCACTGATGGTTGTGGCTAGAACTTCCAAAACGATGTCTCACTAAGAGGTGAGAGTGGACATCTTATCTTGTTTTTCACCTTAAGATAAATGCTTTCAGTCTTTCACCACTGTGAATGATGTTTGCTGTGGTTTGTCATATATAGGCTTTATTATATTGAGGTCAGTTCCCTCTATGCCTACTTTCTGGAGAGTTCTCACCATAAATGCATGTTGGTTTTTCTCAAAAGTTTTTTCTACATTTATTGAGATGATCATAGGGGTTTTCTTAGTTACTTTGTATTTTATTTCTTTTAATTGGAGTATAGTTCCTTTACAATGTTGTGTTAGTTTCTGCTGTCCAGTGAAGTAAATCAGCTCTGTATACATATATCCCATCCTTCTTGACCTCCTTCCCATTATCCCCCATCCCATTCATCTAGGTCACAAAGCGCTAAGCTGAGCTCCCTGTGCTATACACTAGGTTCCCAATTATTTTACAAAGATTATATGGTTTTTACTCTTCAGTTTGTTCATGTGGTGTATCACATTGATTGATTTACATATATTGAAGAACCCTCGCATCCCTGGGATAAATCAAAATTGATCATGGTATATGATCTTTTTTATGTGTGGCTGAATTTGGTTTGCTAGTATTTTGTGGAGGATTTTTGCATATATATTCACTGGTGATACTGTGATTTTCTTTTTTGTGATATCTTTGCTTTTAATGTTGGGGTGATAGTGGTGAATATTGGGTGATAATGTTGGGGGGGTGTTCCTTCTTGTGCAAACTCTTCTCTAACTGGTTGATAGATTTCACCTGTAATGTCATCTGGTCCTGGACTTTCATTTGTTGAAAGTTTTTAAATCACAGTTTCAATTTCATTACTTGTGACTGATTTGTCCATATTTTCTATTTCTTCCTGGTTCAGTCTTCCTGGACCTTTCAAAGAATTTGCCTGTTTCTTCTAGGTTGTCCATTTTATTGGTGTATAGTTACTTGTAGTAGTCTCTTATGATCCCTTGTATTTGTGTGGAATTCATTGTAATTACTTTATCATTTATAATTTTATTGATTTGAACTTTGCCCTCTTTTTTATCTGATGAGTCTGGCTAAATGTGTCAGAGAACCAGCTTTTAGTTTCATTCATCTTTTCTATTGCTTTCTTCATCCCTATTTATCTCTGCTCTGATCTTTATGATTTCCTTCCTTCTAAGGGTTTTGTTTGTTCTTCTTTCCCTAGTTGCCTTAGGTGTAAGATAAGGTTGTTTACTTGATATTTTCTTGTTTCCTGAAGTAATATTGTATTTCTGTACTTTTCCTTCCTAGAACTTCTTTTGCTTCGTCTATAGGTTTAAGATCATTTTGTGTCTTCACGTGTTATTCGTCTCTAGGTATTTTTTATTTCCTCTTTGATTTCTTCAGAGACCCATTGGTGTTTAGTAACATATTGTTCATCCTCCACCTGTGGAACTGTGCTCCTGTCTTGCTGGATTTTTGGCTCAAGGCTTTCCAGCACTGGAGCCTGTAACCTGTTGGGTGCAGCCAGGTCTTGGTGTCAAAATGGGGACCTTTAGGAGAACTTATACAAATCAGAAGCGCGGTGGCAGCAATGGACCACATGTGAGCGCGGTGGCTGAGATGACCTCGTGGGAGTGCGGCTGAGAGGAGCTACCCCTCGCCCAGGGTCAGGGGCGGCGACCAAGAGTGCCAGGCTGCAATGGCGAAGGATCGGCCTGGAGGAGCTACCCCACGTCCGAGGTCAGGGGCGGCAGCTGAGGGGAGCTACTCCGTGCCCGAGGTCAGGGGAGGTAGTGCAGAGAAGCAACCCCATATCCAAGGAGCAGCAGCCGCGCAGCCGCAGGAGGGCCGCTCCTCCACTGTACGGTCAGGAGGGGCAGCGGTGAGGAGGTGCCCCTCCTCCAAGGTGAGAGCAACCAAGGTAAGACAACAGGTGCTGCGAGAGGGCATCAGAGGGTAGACACACTGAAACAGTAATCACAGAAAACTAGCCAATCTGATCACATGGACCACAGCCTTGTCTAACTCAATGAAACTAACCCATGCTGTGTGGGGCCACCCAAGACGGACGGGTCATGGTGGAGAGGTCTGACAGAAGTGGGCCACTGGAGAAGGGAATGGCAAACCACTTCAGTATTCTTGCCTTGAGAACCCCATGAACAGTATAAAAAGGCAAAATGATAGGATACCGAAAGAGGAACTCCCCGGGTCGGTAGGTGCCCAATATGCCACTGGAGATCAGTGGAGAAATAACTCCAGAACGAATGAAGGGATGGAGCCAAAGCAAAAACAATACCCAGTTATGGATGTGACTGGAGATAGAAGCAAGGTCCAATGCTGTAAAGAGCAATATTGCATAGGAACCTGGAATGTCAGGTCCATGAATCAAGGCAAATTGGAAGTGTTCAAACAAGAGATGGCAAGAGTGAATGTCGACATTCTAGGAATCAGTGAACTAAAATGGACTGGAATGGGTGAATTTAACTCAGATGAACATTATATCTACTACTGCGGGCAGTAATCCCTCAGAAGAAATGGAGTAGCCATCATGGTCAACAAAAGAGTCC
>SJYQ01001990.1:222198-234760 GCA_006410935.1 Redunca redunca
GGTGACTACAGCCATGAAATTAAAAGATGCTTACTCCTTGGAAGAAAAGTTATGACCAACCTAGATAGCATATTCAAAAGCAGAGACATTACTTTGCCTACTAAGGTCCATCTAGTCAAGGCTATGGTTTTTCCTGTGGTCATGTATGGATGTGAGAGTTGGACTGTGAAAAAAGCTGAGCAATGAAGAATTGATGCTTTTGAACTGTGGTGTTGGAGAAGACTCTTGAGAGTCCCTTGGACTGCAAGGAGATCCAACCAGTCCATTCTGAAAGAGATCAACCCTGGGATTTCTTTGGAAGGAATGATGCTGAAGCTGAAACTCCAGGACTTTGGCCACCTCATGCTAAGAGTTCACTCATTGGAAAACACCCTTATGCTGCGAGGGATTGGGGACAGGAGGAGAAGGGGATGACCGAGGATGAGATGGCTGGATGGCGTCACCAACTCGACATGAGTTTGAGGGAACTCCAGGAGTTTGTGATGGACAGGGAGGCCTGGCGTGCTGCGATTCATGGGGTCGCAAAGAGTCGGACACAACTGAGCGACTGAACTGAACTGATACCAATCAGTATTCCCTGGGGCCTCTGTTCTTGCCTCATAGCAAGCTACAGCCAACCCCTGCCCCCCCTGCCCCAGGAAATCTCTAAGACCCCTAGGTAGGTCTAGCCCTGGTTCCTTTGGAGGTATTGCATTGTGCTGGATCCCAGTGCACATGAGACCTTTTGGGCACCCTCCAAGACTGGAATCTCTTTTTCCCCCAGCCCTATGGAGCTTCTGCACTCAAGCCAAATTTTAGTGGTTTTCCTGTCAAGGCTGCCTCTCACAGTGTCTGCCAGTATTTATATACACAGACACACATGCAAACACACCCACACTGCACTGGGTCCTGAGAGAGGTTATTTGCAAGAGATAAAAATGGATTCAGTGCATTGTATGCCCTCAAGGAGGCTCTGAGTCTTGCTGGTACAAAAAACAAACTCACAGAGTACAGTGAGTGCGGGAGAGTAAATGCGGTTTAAGTGGTGTGCAAGAGCTCATAGGAGGGAGAGGAGGTGAGCTAGAGAATCAGAGGGAACGGGGCTTTGACCTGGACAATGAACTCAGAAGTTTATTTGGAAAAAAGAACAAAAGAAAGTATTAATGATGGGCATGGAAAAGACACCAGAAGCCACACTGAAGGGAGGTGGAGAGATGTGCTGGAGTCCACTAGCAGGTACATTTATAGTAGCACTGTGAAGATAAAGGAGACGTGGAAAGAGGTCAAATTTTTAGAAAGTTGGTTCAGTAAGTTGTATCTTAGAATCCTTTTTATTTGAACATTCTGCAATCCCAACTCAAACTTGCTTAAGTTAAAAAAAGAAAAAAGAAAGGGAAAGATGGAAGATGGAAGGAAAGGAGAGAAAAAAATTTACTAGTGTACATATCTTTCAGTTCAGTTCAGTCACTCAGTCGTGTCCCAACTCTTTGAGACCCCATGGACTGCAGCACGCCAGGCCTCCCTGTTCATCACCAACTCCTGGAGTTTACTCAGACTCATGTCCATTGAGTCAGTGATGCCATCCAAGCATCTCCTCTTCTGTCATCTGCTTCTCCTCCCACCTTCAATCTTCCCCAGCATCAGGGTCTTTTCCAATGAGTCAGTTCTTCACATCAGGTGGCCAAAGTATTGGAGTTTCAGCTTCAGCTTCAGCTTTCACTCCTTCCAATGAATATTCAGAACTGATCTCCTTTAGGATGGACTGGTTGGATCTCCTTGCAGTCCAAGGGACTCTCAAGAGTCTTCTCCAACACCACAGTTCAAAAGCATCAACTCTTCCATGCTCAGCTTTCGTTATAGTCCAACTCTCACATCCATACATGACTACTGGAAAAACCATAGCCTTGACTAGATGGACCTTTGTTGGCAAAGTAATGTCTCTGCTTTTGAATACACTGTCTAAGTTGGTCATAACTTTTCTTCTAAGGAGCACGCATCTTTTAGTTTCATGGCAGCAGTCACCATCTGTAGTGATTGTGGAACCCAATAAAATAGTCTTTTTCTCTTTCCACTGTTTCCCCATCTATTTGCCATGAAGTGATGGGACCAGATGCCATGATCTTCGTTTTCTGAATTTGAGTTTTAAGCCAGCTTTTTCACTCTCCTCTTTCACTTTCATCAAGAGGCTCTTTAGTTCTTCACTTTCAGCCACAAGGATGATGCCATCTGCATATCTGAGGTTATTGATATTTCTCCTGGCAATCTTGATTCTAGCTTTTGTGCTTCATCCAGCCCAGCATTTCTCATGATGTACTCTGCATAGAAGTTAAATAAGCAGGGTGACAATATACAGCCTTGACATACTCCTTTTCCTCTTTGGAACCAGTCTGTTGTTCCATGTCCAGTTCTAACTGTTGCTTCCTGACCTGCATATAGGTTTCTCAAGAGGCAGGTCAGGTGGTCTGGTATTCCTTCTCTTTCAGAATTTTCCACAGTTTGTTGCGATAATAGCTTTAGGTGTACATATCTTTAGGTGTACCTGGATCCAGGTGTTTTAAGGTGGCATCAAGAATGTCTTTCTCCAATTTTAATTGCATCCTCCTCTCTCATGATGACTAATGACCACCAACACTTCATATTTCCGTTCTGTTAATTCAGCAATCCCAATGGAAAGGGAGCTTCACTTTTATAATGACCCCAGGAAGTGATTCCATGATTATCTCATTGGATAGATTTATTCCATGTGTCAATCTCTGCACCAGTTACTGAGGTCAGAGGGACAAAATGCTTTGCTTGGCTCGCTCACAGTGTGCAATCATAGAGTCCCAGGATAGAGTCAGCTATACCCAGGCCACTGAATCTAGTGTAGGGGAAGAGAAGAGACAGGTTTCCAAAGAAACTGGAAAGCTGTTTCCTGAAGGGAAATGCATGCAGCGCAGAAAACAATGAGACACACCGCCTGCAAAGGCCATAGAAAACTAGGCCGAGGGCAGCTTATGAAGTAGACATCAGTGAAGAATAGCTAGAAGCCAGAGGGAGCAATTTAAAGACACCTTGGAGGAGCACAAACTACACAGAACCCTTCAGGAGAGTGTGTAGCGTGGAGGCAGGCAGGCTTCATAGCAATGCAGCCCCAGCACCAGGACTCTGAAAGCATGATGATATTCAGTAGACTTTGCTTTTATTGTGGTCTCTTATCTTCACTGTCTGTTACAGTAGTCACTAGCCATATGTGGCTATTTATATTTACATTATTTAAAATTAAATTAATTAAGAATTCAGCTCCTCACCTTCACTATGCACATTTCAAGTGCCCAGGAACAACATGTGGCTGATGGCTGCCACATTACATAATACAGAACAGAACAACGCAGGGCAGAACATTTTCAGCGTTGCAAAATGTTCTAATAGGGAGCATTGGATTAAACTATCGCTTCCATCACTTCAGTTAATTTACCCAAGAAACATATGTGCTCAGACATCACAGTTTTATTTGCTGGCCAATTTAAAATAATGGGAAAAGGAGTAGAATTATTCTGTTTGTGATATAGACCTAATATAGAATCTCCGATGAAAGGCTTAAGTTCAAACCTGAAATTCAATTAAAAATGTTGATTATCTATGCATTGCTACACTTATCCCCCTGTGTGCTCTCTTTTTCTCTTCCTCTAAGCATGTCCTGTCAAGTTGGAAAATAAATTGTGATTATTGGAAGCCAGTCAGGCTGATTAACAGACACCAATTAAGTATCTATTGAAAGGAACAAACATGAGGCTGGATAATTCTGGCTTTGGGAGTCCATGTCCTTCTATTGGTATTATGCAGGCCTCCAGCAGGGTTTAGGATAAGGTCTCCAATTCCTCTGTCAGCCACCCTCCAGGCACCCTTGATGCTCCTGATAACATCAAGGGAAGCCTGGTGTTCCAGGACTGAATCTTGGAGTTGATGAAAATTATTTACAACCAGTACATCCTGAAACTGTAGCATATGTTCCTTATCTTAAAGGAAATCTTATGGCACATATAAGATGTCTTTTTAATTTTATGAATGAATTGGGAGTGTTTTGAAGCATCACTTTACAGGGAAAAGGGAATGGGATGGTAGCCATCATAACCAGACTCTATGCCAGGGTCCTGACAACAAAGAACCTGTCATGTAGGAATTCTACCCATTGTTACTGATGAGCAAGCTGAGGCTCAGTGAAATCAAGCAAGGTTACAGACATTTCAAATGTTACCATTAAGTGGCAGAGGGGGGACATAAACCCATCATTGTTGGACACCACCTTATGCTCCAGCAGTGTCTGTTCTGTACAGAGAAGAAAGCACAGCCTTCGACTGGGACCGCCTCCTCCACAGTATCAGAAGTCCACACAGGCTCCATCTGTAAAGCCTTAAGAATTTGAGCAGTGGTAAAGTTGGAAGTTTTTACTTTTGTCATGGGCCTATCTATTGGGATCTTGGCCCATTTCTCGTATGCATGTATTCATTGAATCATTCTTCCAGCAAACAGTTATTAAGAATCTAATTGTGCATCTATATGTTGGGGATATAGAGATGAATAAATAAGGCCTTTCTGCCTTCTAAAGCTCAAAATATCCTATATGATATAGATACATCAGTAAACTACTACAAAGCAGGGCGACAGGTGTAATGAAAAAAGGAAACATAGGGTCTTCTGCAGTGGCATTCCACAGGTAGGATGAAGGGAGGAGCAGCCAGTGAGGCGAGGCATTGTGGGGAAATTAAAGATAATAACAAAAGCAACTAAAAGTTAGATATTTCTTTTTTTAATATCTCCATGTGATGATAAATTCTAGGCAATGTCAGCAATAAAATTCTCCTTCTTTCCAAAATAATTTCTTGGTGTAAATTCTAAGAAATTGCTGATATTACGGTCTAGTTTAAATAATATATACATAAACAAGAAATTGGCACATTTTTGATGCTTTTCCTTTAGGAAGTACTTCACTCAATGGCGACCCACTCCAGTACTTTTGCCTGGAAAATCCCATGGGTGGAGGAGCCTGGTGGGCTGCAGTCCATGGGGTCGCTAAGAGTTGGACACAACTTAGTGACTTCACTTTCACTCTTCACTTTCATGCATTGGAGAAGGAAATGGCAACCCACTCCAGTGTTCTTGCCTGGAGAATCCCAGGGATGGAGCAACCTGGTGGGCTGCCGTCGATGGGGTCGCACAGAGTTGGACACGACTGAAGCAACTTAGCAGCAGCAGCAGCATCTGTAAGTTAATTCAGAGAACTCTCAGTTATACCATCAACCCACCACCCCCAACTCCTCCATCCCCCAACACACACCTGACTGCACTCACTGGTTCCCACGGTCAGTTCATAACAGTATAGATGGCTTCTCCTCTGATGTTTTCTCTACCCTCTGTAGTGCAATATATTCCTGAATTTAAACAATAGATTCCAAATAAGCACAATGGTTGGGAGGATGACAGGACAAGTTACTTCCTGCCCAGTGACCTCGTATTTGATTCAAAATTGAAAACAAAAACAGTAAGAGTTTTATTACAAGTAAGAAGAGATTTTAATTTCTACATGAAATCTTTAAAGATTGTGTACAAACCTTTGAAATTGGCACCTGTTCTTTTAAAATTTTGCATTTTTTAAACTAGTGAACACAGTAGGAAAATAACAATTATAATATTATGAATTCTTATGCAATTTCAACTGAAAATAATTTCATCATTTAGGAGAGGTGTTAAAAAGTCTGCTCTATATTATCTGATACACTAGGTCCAGCACTGGTCTTGTGGGTTCGGAGGAGGAGGCTCCTGAACCTCCATAGACTCAAGGGAGCTCTGTGCATTTGAGGAGCTGGAGATGATGGAAATTTAGGATAGGTGTTGTGAAGAACAAGAGCCAAGTTTGATGAGGCCTTCAGGGACCAGGTAAGGAAGGCTAGAGGCTCAGAAGGTTTTGAACAAGGAGGGAATTGGTTACATTTGTGCGCTGAAAAGTCCATTGAGAAGTATGACCACTTGGCAGCAGCCTAGTATTTTGTCACTTTACTTATCAATTTTTTTACATAAAAAATTTTAACAACTTATTTTAAATTAATTTTAGGCTTACAGTAAAGTTGCAAAATGACTTTTCAAATATTCTTTGCCCAGAATCCCCGACAGTTATATTTCAGTAGGACTGATATAATACCACACATATACTACTGTTATCTAATCTATAGACCTTATTTGAATATCACCAATTTCCCACTAATACCATTTCTTTTGGTCTAGGATTCAATACAAGGTATCACACTGGGTTTAGTTATTATGCTTTTGCTTAGTATCTCCTGGAATTTGGGACAGTTCCTTAATATTGCTTTGTTTTTCATGACCTCAGCACATTGAGAGCACTGACTGTTTATTTCATAGCCTGATCCTCAGTGGAAGTTTGTATGTTGTCTCTAGATGATTTCTTTCAGATTTTATTTTTTGCAGAAATACTGAAAAATTGATATTTTGTTCTTTTTAAAACATCAGGAAGCACTTGTTGATTTGTGACATTACTGATAATTAACATCACTTTAAGGGGACATATGCTTGGTTTCTTCACTGTTCAGTTCAGTTCAGTTGCTCAGTCGTGTCCAACTCATTGCAACCCCATGAATCGCAGCACTCCAGGCCTCCCTGTCCATCACCAACTCCCAGAATTCACTCAGATTCACGTCCATCGAGTCAGTGATACCATCCAGCCATCTCATCCTGGGTCGTCCCCTTCTCCTCCTGCCCCCAATATCTCCCAGCATCAGAGTCTTTTCCAATGTGTCAACTCTTCGCATGAGGTGGCCAAAGTACTGGAGTTTCAGCTTTAGCATCATTCCTTCCAAAGAAATCCCAGGGCTGATCTCCTTCAGAATGGACTGTTTGGATCTCCTTGCAGTCCAAGGGACTCTCAAGAGTCTTCTCCAACACCACAGTTCAAAAGCATCAATTCTTCGGCACTCAGCCTTCTTCACAGTCCAACTCTCACATCCATACATGACCACAGGAAAAACCATAGCCTTGACTAGACGGACCTTAGTAGGCAAAGTAATGTCTCTGCTTTTGAATATGCTATCTAGGTTGGTCATAACTTTCCTTCCAAGGAGTAAGCGTCTTTTAATTTCATGGCTGCAGTCACCATCTGCAGTGATTTTGGAGCCCCCCAAAATAAAGTCTGACACTGTTTCCACTGTTTCCCCATCTATTTCCCNATTTGCTGGCATATTGAGTGCAGCACTTTCACAGCATCATCTTTCAGGATTTGAAACAGCTCCACTGGAATTCCATCACCTCCACTAGCTTTGTTCGTAGTGATACTTTCTATGGCCCACTTGACTTCACATTCCAAGATGTCTGGCTCTAGATTAGTGATCACACCATCGTGATTATCTTGGTCGTGAAGATCTTTTTTGTACAGTTCTTCTGTGTATTCTTGCCACCTCTTTTTAATATCTTCTGCTTCTGTTAGGTCCAGACCACTTCTGTCCTTTATCGAGCCCATCTTTGCATGAAATGTTCCCTTGGTGTCTCTAATTTTCTTGAAGAGATCTCTAGTCTTTCCCATTGTGTTCTTTTCCTCTATTTCTTTGTATTGATCACTGAGGAAGGCTTTCTTATCTCTTCTTGCTATTCTTTGGAACTCTGCATTCAGATGGGTATATCTTTCCTTTTCTCCTTTGCTTTTCGCCTCTCTTCTTTTCACAGCTGTTTGTAAGGCCTCCCCAGACAGTCANTTTTTTTTTTTGCATATCTTTTCCTGTACTTGTTATTTTTTTCCACTGTAAGTATATTATGTGGCGATATTTTGAGATAATATAAATATCCTGTTTCTTTCATACTTCCACCCACTAATTTTAGCATTCACTAATCAATTTTGCCTGAAACAATTTTTACTGTGATGTTTCTCAAATGATGACTTTCTATTTCCACAATTTCTTCTACATGACTTAGTTGGAATTATGCTATAAAGAAAAGCTGTCTTATTTATTTGTTCATATCAGCATATAAATGTACAAATGTACATTTATATAAATATCAGTATATATCAGGATAAAGCCATGGAGTCTTATTTTAATCTATGGGTTATAACTGATTACTGTCATCATTTTGTTCCCTAAAATTTCCTAGATTTGGCCATTGGAAGCCACTTTATGTTGACTTCTGAGTCTTTGCAACATTTCCTAATGTTTTTATTGCTCAAACAGCATATATATATTGTGAGGGCTTTTTAGGGGAAAAAAAAAACCCACAGAATTTGGATATATTAGGTCTCTTTTTCCTGTTACTGACAGATGACTTGATATTGTCTCACAACTCTAGGATACTCTTTTGTGTCTCTGCACTTCCATTCTTTTTTCTTATGTTTCATTTGGATAATTGCTGATGACTTATGCTTCACCTTAGCTGCTTATTTCCTCAGCTGTGCCAGTCTACCAATGAGTCCAACAAGAGTGCTATTCAAGTGCTATTACCAATTTTTCTTTCAAGGATTCATCTAGAAATGGATATTTCCTNGAGTCCAACAAGAGTGCTATTCGAGTGCTATTACCAATTTTTCTTTCAAGGATTCATCTAGAAATGGATATTTCCTATAGTTTATTTCTTCCAAAATTACCCATGTTTTTATTCTTTATGAATGCTGCTTACCAATTTACTGGAGCCTTTAGCATGTTAATTATATTTATGTTTGATTCCCTCTCTGATGTTTTCAAATCTGGTTTACCTTTGAGCACTATCCTGCTGATTGCCTTCTCCCTTAGCAGTGGGTGCATTTTCTGCTTTTTAGCATCTTGTCATTTTTGATTGAATGGCAGACATTGTGTATAGATCAGTTGAGGCTGAGGTAAATAATATTTTTGCCTAGAAACAGGCATATATTTCTTCTGGCAAGCCATTGAGGTGTTTAGTCAGTTTAGTTAGGTCTTGAACTGAGTTTAGGTTTTATTGTTATATATAATGTACTCCATCTGTAAATCCTTTAGCATTACCTGTGTTTAGGTTGGAGCCTCTGGCATGGGATAGCATGCTTCAACTGTCAGCCTTTCCCGTGCACCTGTGCAAGAGTGATTTCTCTCTATGCTTTTGCCATTCTGTACTTTAGTAACTTCTGGTTATATCTGTGTTATTTTCTCTTGTGCTTTCTTTTAGTCTGTTTTCTTATACATTGTTTATATTTTTGTTGAGCTGAATATTTAAGTTTTTAACTTTCATTGTTTCATTTTTATTTATGAGAGTATTTTTGGCTATTCAGTTTCTGAAAATCATTGCTTTAAGTATATCCGTAGATTCTTATAATCAGTGTTTTCGTTATCATTAATTTTTTAGATTCTGTATTTTCAATGTGTACTTTCCTTTTACATGAGGTAGTTTTCAATTACAAGTGGAAGGGAGTTTAGAATTTTTTATTTTCTCAGTGATAGCTAAGTGTTTATTGGTTTCTTTGCATAGTAATCAGACAGTAAGTTATATTTCTATTTTATGAAACATATTACTATTTTCTTTGTAACTTACCACTACTGCTAAGTCACTTCAGTCGTGTCTGACTCTGTGTGACCCCATAGACTGCAGCCCACCAGGCTGCTCCATCCCTGGGATTCTCCAGGCAAGAACACTGGAGTGGGTTGCCATTTCCTTCTCCAATGTATGAAAGTGAAAAGTGAAAGTGAAGTCGCTCAGTCGGGTCCGACTCTTGTCGACCCCATGGACTGCAGCCTACCCTCCTCCGTCCTTGGGATTTTCCAGGCGAGAGTACTGGAGTAGGGTGCCATTGCCTTCTCCATTTGTAACTGAATATGAGATCAATTTTTTGATGACCCACAGGTAGTTTAGAAGAAGGTATAATACATGCTTTGTTATCAGTGTGTGATGTGTGTCTGTGTTATCAGTGTAAGACGTGTATATATTCTTGAAACCATAAGGATTTTTCTTTTATCTTTGAAGTATAATAGTTTTATATTATTATCTCACTAAGATAATAATCCATGTTTACTTTCCCAATAATTTTATGCATCCTTTTAATATGTAGATTTAAGTTTTCTTTTGTTTCTGGAAATAGTATTGAATTACAGTGTTAAAATATTAGGTACACTAAATTACTTTGGTTTTCTTGCTCTGGCCATCCAATTATATGTATGTTATTTCTTCTTTGCCTGTTTCCCATTACTAACAGTTTTTTTCTGTCTTTCTCCCTTCTTGATGTATCTTATTTCCATTATCTTGAATATTTCCTACCTTTATTCCATACCATTTATTAAATTTTCATTTGAATCTATTTTTGCCTGAGAATCTTGCAATTTAGCCTTAATTTCTGAAACAACTTTGCTTATTTTAATCATTTTATTTCATTGGTTTGATGAACTATCCTTTCTTTTTTTTCTTATATTTTTGTTTCTGCCTTTTGATTTCTGATTCAAGGTGATTTTTCATATTTCCAAAGGCTTGCTCACTTATATGTAATTAACTCTTCAGTGTTGACTTGCAAGTTATTTCTACTTTATGATTATCTTTTGAGGGAGGGTTTATACTGGCTTGATTGAGTTGACTCTTCCTTGCTGATCCATATTATAATTTGTAATAGGTTCTTGTTTCCCATGGGTTTTTTAAGGATTTGATAATATTTAGATTTCTAATTCAGTGCTGCCCTCTTCTGCCAGTTCTGAAGTCCATTTCTTTAGTGGAGTGTGTGTGTGTGTGTGTGTAAGAGAGAGAGAATGGGAGGGAGGCAGAGGGGTGAGGATATGGCCCATGTCTTTTATTTTTTGTTAGTGTTTTTGTTTTGCTTGTTCCCTTCCAAAACTCTAAACTTGTCCAATTTGTTTCTTTTCTCCTTTTCTATTTGTCAAGGGAATCATCTCCCTTTCCTTTTGTTGTTCCTCTCCCTGAAGCCATGCCTTTCAAAAGCTGCCATTTGAAATCATGTGTACTCTTAAGCATCTTTCTTGTCATCAATAGTTGTGTTTGTCAATAGACATCTTTAAAGCACTTTCATACTTAAGGTCAGCTTTCTCTTTTTGTCTGTGGTTTTGAGAAATCTTTGTGTACCTTTACCTCCTGCCTCCTCATTTTCTTATAGTTTTTTTCAAACTTGTCAGCTTTTGGTAGGAGTATGAGTGAGAGATCACCAAGATTTGATCAGTTTTATTTCTCCAGTTATTGTGAAGTTTGATAATCCTCTGTGTTTTAGTTATGCTGAGATTGCAGGGTTTGTGTAGCTTCATTTGTTCATCTTATTGTTCTTCCTTATTTTTATAGGATATATGCAAAGTGTAGACCTAGCAAGCTGCTGTTATTTTCAACTCTCCTGAAGTTCTCAAACTGTAGAACAGCAGACCAGTTTTATAATCAAAGATTAAAAAATGTTGAGGCTCTATGGGTAGTATACCCAAAACTATACAGCTCATCAGTGACAAGAAGTGACAATAAAGTAGTTATTTGAAAGCAAGTGTTCCATTAAGCCTTTCTTCCCAGCCTATGGAGCCTTCATTGTTTTGGTGGCTGATTCTTCTCTGTAGAAATAACTAGACTTCTGCATGGTTGTCCCTACAGTGGGTTGTAGGATGTTTTTCCCTATTCACTAAGTGTACCAGGCCCCTCTCATAAATGTGCATTTTGGATCTTTTCTAGATTCCATTCCTTCCATACAGAAGAACATCTGTAATAATGATTTCTGCCACAGATGCTAAAGTTATAGGATATAGACGCATGCCCAGCAGGACTCAAGACCAGTAACAAAAGATATCATTTCTGATTTTTCTCTGATGCTTTCTCTGATTCAAACTTTTTTTTTTTTTTTGCAAAGGGGGATGGATTCTCTCACTCTCACTCTTACTCTCCCCCTGGCAGCATTTTATTGAATATGATTGAGTAGGTCAGTAATATAAACTGATAAGTTGCATAGAAATGTAATGCAAATATAAAGGCAGATTTCATCAAACAAGTTTAGAATGGCTCCAAGTTTTAAAAATAGTTACAAATAGACTTATCATCAAACCTCAGTTTAGCAGCAAACATGACAACAAAATAGAGTACTGTCTTAAAAACTTGTTACCTTGCCCATCATGTCTATTATAATGTCCTAATTTCAATAAATATTTTTTACCACTTTAGGTCACATGTCAAAATTTTCATTTAGTCGACACAATTGCCAAACCCATAAAGCATGTGATATTCCTATTTCCCAAACTCAGTGGTTATCATCCACAAAACTGTAGTATTGTTAGTAGCTGTGGTAATAATAATGATAGATAGCTTCTACTGAGTACTGTATGTCCACTGGGCTAAGCACTGTGTTGTTGAATTTAATCATCATAAAAATCCTGTAGGATGTTTGTATTCGTAGGCCATGCCTTTCCTAGTTCAATTCACTTCAGTCGTTCAGTCGTGTCCGACTCTTTGTGACCCCATGAATCCCAGCACGCCAGGCCTCTCTGTCCATCACCAGCTCCCGGAGTTCACTCAGACTCAGGTCCATCGAGTCCATGATGCCATCCAGCCATCTCATCCTCTGTCGTCCCCTTCTCCTCCTGCCCCAAATTCCTCCCAGCATCAGAGTCTTTTCCAATGAGTCAACTCTTCA
>SJYQ01001990.1:236713-356744 GCA_006410935.1 Redunca redunca
TTCTGCCATAAGGGTGGTGTCATCTGCATATCTGAGGTTACTGGTATTTCTCCCAGCCATCTTGATTCCAGCTTGTGCTTCATCCAGCCCGGCATTTCTCTTGATGTACTCTGCATATAAGTTAAATAATCAGGGTGACAATATACAACCTTGACGTACTCCTTTTCCTATTTGGAGCCAGTCTGTTGTTCCATGTCCAGCTCTAACTGTTGCTTCTTGACCTGCATACAGATTTCTAGGAGGCAGGTAAGGCGGTCTGGTATTCCCTTCTCTTTAAGAATTTTCCACGTTTTGTTGTGACCCTTACAGTCAAAGGCTTTGGCGTGGTAAAGCAACTCTTTTGCTTTCTCAGTGATCCAACGGATGTTGGCAATTTGATATCTGGTTCCTCTGCCTTTTCTAAATCCAGCTTGAACATCCAGAAATTCACAGTTCATGTACTGTTGAATCCTGGCTTGGAGAATTTTGAGCATTAGTTTGCAAGCATGTGAGATGAGTGCAGTTGTGCAGTAGTTTGAACATTCTTTGGCATTGCCCTTCTTTGGTATTGGAATGAAAACTAACTGACCTTTTCCAGTCTTGTGGCCACTGCTGAGTTTTCCAAAAGTGCATCATCTTTTAGGATTTGAAATAGCTCAGCTGGAATTCCACCACCCCCACTAGCTTTGTTTGTAGTAATTCTTCCTAAGGCCCACTTGACTTCACACTCCAGGATGTCTGCCTCTAGGTGAATGATTACACCATCGTGGCTATCTGGGTCATGAAGATCTTTTTTGTATAGTTCTGTGTATTCTTGCCACCTCTTAATATCTTCAGCTTCCATTAGGACCATACCATTTCTGTCCTTTATTATGCCCATCTTTGCATGAAATGTTCCCTTGGTATCTCTAATTTTCTTGAAGAGATCTCTAGTCTTTCCCATTCTGTTCTTTTCCTCTATTTCTTTGCATTGATCGCTGAAGAAGGCTTTTTTTTTCTCTCCTTCTTATTCTTTGGAGCTCTGCATTCAGATGAAGAGTGATTCTACATTCAGGTTTGTTCTCTGGCCCTCTACAAAAAAATTAAAAAATTGATGATCCTTGCTTTTGGTTATTGAAGAGTATACTTAGCAAATGTTAAGTGTAATTATATATATATGTATATATACAAACACATATATATAATTTTTATCTTTGATATCACTGTTTTAATTCATTCTGAGTTGTTCACACTAGATCCCATGACTTTAATTGCATCAAGAAGAGAATGTTCCAGTAAGTGAGGAAAAAATAATGTCTATCCAAGAATCTCTCACACTACTCATTTCCTTCCTCAGAAGTTCTGTTCTGCCATGAGGCACTTCTCTTATTTTGCTAAACCATTGGATGGTTTGGAGAAAGAATTGCTGTGGAATCATAGTCTTAGAAGATTTAAAATAAGGCACAATGTTTCTCCAGGGAAATATATTTTGGGAAAAAAAAAAACAACTCTGTGTATTTATGGCTTTCTTCAACCTTGATTTATAAGTCTAAAATAATCAGAGCCACTGGAGAGAGTAGGCTTCCTGGCTGATGCAGAGAGAGGCATATTCAGTGAATGCCTTGTGTCCTTACATGTTGCTTTGGCAGGGTGTTAATGGGATTACCCATGCTTCATTTGGACAAGGCTTGGCCCAGAATACATATCTGGATCATACCTGAATACCAAAGGAGAGATTCCTCCATCATAAACATCCCTGAGCCCCTGCATTGATGTTAAAACCTTGGATGCCTTTGTTATGGCCCTTAATTCTGTTAATCGCCCTAGGTAAAGATTAGCTGCTCTTGTCAATTTAATTCAGCTTCAAACAAAGCAACAAGGTCACTATTTTTTCCCCTTCTCTCCCTCTCTCCCTTTCTCTCTCTCCCTCTCTCTCTTTGCCAGCAAACAGGATTGAGTTGTCATGTAGCTCTAATAGGCAGCGTGGGGAATCGTTAGTCTACCTCGACGCCCTGACTGATGGGCACTTCACTTCAATCATCTGCCTGAGCAGTAGTGGCCCAGTATTATTGACACTGTGTCAGCTGCAAGAGAAGATGCCTTAATCGGCCTCGACACCCTCTGCATTGATTTGACAAGTTGCTGTAATGACCTTCTTGTTTTTCTGAAGGATTACTGTTTACTCAGGAGGTGCTGCTGACTAAATGTACTGCATCGTCATGGAAACGCTGCTGGTGGAGGCTGCCTCCCCACCAGGACTGGGTGGAGGATGACATTGATAGGAGACTGAATATTTCAATGAACTGGTCTGTCCCAATAGTACTAATTCCAGCCCATTAATCAGACCTGCTCTGAAGAGCCAACTGGAATTAGGCACCAGCCTTGTCAGGTCCCCTGTAAAAGACAGCTTGCTACAAAACTCATTCCCCCCTCCCAGAATCCATGTTGAGGTCTACTTATGGTGAGAAGGCACTGTTCACTGTGGCTACCTCCTGAGTGCCCCTGGAAATTATGATCATTTACATATTATTGAAGGAGGCTGCTTTCTCCTTCATAGACACACCCTTGCATTAGAAGAAGGGACAAGAATGGAGGAAAAGAAACAATACTTGTAACTGGCAATGTGTCAGCACCGCTACCTTTATGAATAAGAATTGCTCTATAAATGGTAACTTGTTATTATTTTATTTCATTGATTCTAAGATAGAAAATGTGCACCCATAACATTCCTGAAATCAAGCACGTCTTATAAATCAATCTGTACATTTGTTGTCAGCCAGGTGGCACTTCTGACACGGGAGAAAATGTTCCATTCACGTTTTCTAGTAAGAACAAAAACAACAGCATCAAAGTCTCTTAGATTCAATATTGCAGATTTTTGCAGTGAGTGCTTTATACAGATTACTTCTTTGAATTTTTAACAAAACTCGTGTAATTGCATATTGTATTTGGCTGCAAGAAACAGGAGCCCTGTCTACAGAGGACTAAATGCAAAAGGATTTATTATTATTTTTTCTCATTAACAAGAAGTCTAGAAGTAAGGGTTTGTTGGCATTGTCTCGGCAAGTCAAGGATTTCAGATCCAAAGTCTCAGCAGTTCTCTTTATCTTTTCCTCGTGGGTCCAAGATAGCTGCTGAAGTTAAAGGCATTGCATCCTAACTGCGGTTGAAAGGAAGAAAAGGGGAAAAGAGTATAGCTCTCATCAGCCCCCTTCAAAAGGATTCCTGTACATCACTCTTAACCATTTCCACCATCTTCCATCCAGTGGTAGATGAGTGGTAGATCTCATCTACCCCTCCTATATTCAAGAAAAGCTGGGTCTTTTAAAATTCATGGCATGTTTGCATCCCTACCAAAACTGGAATTATTGTCACTAAGGAAAAAGAGCAGGAAGAATATTAAATAGGCAACTCTAATGTATCCTATGGAGAATGCCATGGGACCCCACTCCAGTACTCTTGCCGGGAAAATCCCATGGACAGAGGAGCCTGGTGGGCTGCAGTCCATGGGGTCGTGAAGAGTCGGACACAACGGAGTGACTTCACTTTCACTTTTTACTTTCCTGCACTGGAAAAAGAAATCGCAACCCACTCCAGTGTTCTTGCCTGGAGAATCCCAGGGATGGGGGAGCCTGGTAGGCTGCCATCTATGGGGTCACACAGACTTGGACACGACTGAAGTGACTTAGCAGCAGCAGCAGCAATATATGCTATGAGCAAAATATAACTATACGTATGCCCATTGTACAGATCATGAAATGGAAGCTTAAAGAGGTTAAGTGATTGAAGCTTCACAACTGTCCCATGAAAGAATATTAAGAATATTCTTATTCCCATGCTACAGATAAAGGGTAAGCCAAGTTAACAGAAATTAGGGAATTTGCTCTCATTGTCACACATCTACCTTTTTCGAGAATTTTGGCACCATACCACAAGTCATTCTAGGGAAAGCTTTGATTCAATGGCAAGACAGCTTGAAGATGGAAAGAGGAACTGGGCTAGGAAACATGACTGAGACTTTGTTTTTCTTCCAGTGATTCAGCCAGTGGTCATGAGCAGAATCTATTCTGTGGTTGCGTGTGATTTGTTTGATGTCTATTAAGTGAGCACAGAACGTCTGGCTGCTTTTCCAAGACTTGAATGGAGACCATCTGCCCATTTTTACTGCTTATTCTGAGGCTTATTGGCCATGGGAGTGTTTTATCTCTTGGGCTCCTGTTGACTCCCGACTTCCCTGGCAAGTCCTGGGCAACGTCCGCTATAAATTAAAGACTACTTAGAGGAAAAAAGAAAAAGAAATTGAGACCTGGGTGGAGGGTGAAGAACTGCAGAGGCATGGTAAGATAAGGAGAGATGACCATATGAGTGATCCTGAATCAAGGCACCTGGGTGGGTAAGGAGAATTCGAATTCCCCTTTCCCATGAAAGCTACTCTCCCCACTCACAACCCCAAGCCCCAGCACACAACATCACATGTAGTTCTGATGGGGCTATTTATACTGAAATCCCACTTTAGTCCCCTGGTCCTAAGCTGTGCTCTGTCTCCAGCTAGACCTGGAATGTAAACAAACACAGTGGTTAGTCCAGGGATTGGCAGTGTGAACCAGGAAGGGCCATTTAGAAATCTCCCTGAGATTCTAACTCTTAACAGTGAAAGAAGGTCCCTGTTTTTTCCAATGATGAGCCATTAGGATAAAGGGCTAGGGATGCTAATACTATCTCTCAACTCCGGGAAGAGAACTTTTCTGCGAATGATACAGTCATTCAGCGGGGAATGACTCCAGACATGGCTACATAGCCAGAGCCCTGAAAATATCATTGAGCCCCTGGATCTACCGTTGCCTGACCCATGACCTATTTCAAACTAAGTTAAACAAAGGAGCAGCAACCAAAGAAAAACAGCAAGAAATCTGTTATCTGGCATAACTGGAAAGCCTCTATCACTTTTCATAACAGTGATCCTGACTAAGACCCTAGGAATGAAGCACCTTGCTAAATAAAATCAACTAAAAAGTTTAAAGGAACATAACCAAAGCAATAGTCCAAGACTATTTGAAGGACAAATAAGGAATGGGTTGAGAAGAATGGCTGAAAACTAAGTTTGAGAACACGGAATGTGAGATATTGCTTTTCTTCACACAGTGAATGTATACATACAAGTACATATATGAATGTACGTACATACACACATACATATATTTGTACACAAGCATATGTACACACATAGACATATATACCTTGTATTGTTTCACGGATGTCTGCATGTACAGGTATATGTATGTGTATATACAGTTATTTTTCAGATCTATTTAAGTGCTATTGAGATTGAGTTGATAGTGCTTATAGACAAATCTGAATTTTCTCCAAGGTCCTTTTTATCATTTTCTATAAGCAACAAATAAGAAAAAAATGTTCCTACCCTATTCACAAAAAGGTCGATGAATTTTTTGTGGTTTTCTGTGGTCTAGTGGCTAACTGAAAATTCTCCCCATCTCTTACCCCCAGCAAGAGCTTCAGAAACACAAAAGCTGATGCAGTGTCCCTAGTTCTTAAAGCCCCTCCTCCAGACTTTTTCCTTTAATGAGTTTAAAAATTCAATAATAACTATGCATATGGGAGCAGAATCCATTGTGTCATCCTTGTTTAAGTGTTTCACTATTAAGCTCTTACATTCATAAATATTTTCAAGGGAGAATGCATGCATATTTCATATGCCATGCTGAATGTGCTTTCTACACAGGTTGCCAGAAGGCAAAATACAAACACATGAAATGTTCAACTAGATCATATGCAGCTCAGTTAAATAAATACTAAGATGGCAGACTCTAACAGTAATTCACTATAAAATTGTTAATAGACAGTACATTGTCTGTTATGCCCAAATTGTGTTACCAGTGAATCAAATTAAAGGGTGAAGAAAGTTAGATTTGTGTGTCACTTTAAATTGAAGCCTGCTTCAAAATGCTATCGAGCATAATGAAAGAATACCTATAGACCATCCTCTGTTGGCATGGTAATGTATTAAGCTAAGATAAATGGGGCAGTCATCTGAAGCAGGAACTAATGTTGACCAAACCAGCAGTTAACAAGCTGGGTACCTGACATATATCAGATTTTGAAAGACAGAAAACATTAACAGTCCTGCTGATCAAGAACTGATGAGGGTTTTTTTTTTTTTTTTTAAAGTTCACTGGGTCTTGCTAACCACATATCTAAAAGAGTCTCTATTAAAATTTTTTAATTTGTCATCTCATGTATTTATTTTTGGCTGTGCTGGGTCTTCACTGCCATGCAGGCTGTTCTCTAACTGCTGCAACCGGGGCTACTCTTCGTTGCTATGCGCAGGATTTCTCACTGCAGTGGCTTCGCTTGTGAAGGAGCGCAGGTCGTAGGGCACACGACGGTAGTTTATAGCACGTGAACTCTGCGTTTGTGGCTCAATGGTTCTAGCGCACAGGTTCCATAGTTGCGGCGCATGGGCTGAGTCATCTGTAGCATGTGGGTTCTTTCCTGATGAGGCTGAAGCCGTGTTTCCTGCATGGCTTCCTTTACCGCTGAGCCACCAGGGAAGCCCAGAGTCACTTGACATGAAGGCAAGTCAAATTTCCAGAAGTGTGGTATCACTGTAGTAGCAGGGTTTGCAATGGTGGGGAGGATTAGACCTCATTATCCGTACTGCCACCTCATGCCACCACCCCAGCTATGTCATCTCAGCATAATGACCAGATGACTTAAGTTCCTCAATGAAGTGTACTTCTTGGCAGGAGAAAAGAAAATTCAAACTGTGATTTATGTTTCAGAGCTTAAACGATGGCAATTTCTGCTGTTGTTATTATTTCTTGATATTTGGGGGTTCTTTTGTTTGTTTTTCTCAGTTTATACCTTGAAAGATTTGTGCTACTCTACCATTCCAGGCCAAAATGCTATCTTATTCAGAGAGTAGCTTAGTACCATCATGCCTCTGCTGGACCACAACCATGTCTCCTCAACGGAGTCTTAGGCCATGAGCCTGGGAGGAAGGAGCTGACATTCAGTGTCCCAGTGCTGCCCATCCGTTTCCTTCTCTGACCCCTTCGCCCCCATCCAGTTTCAGTGGTCTCCACTCCTCTCTTTTCTTTATGCTGTATTTCACTTGTTCGTAATGACCACACACTGAGGTAGCCAATTCACATTCTACCCCTAAGCTGCTGCTGCTGCTGCTAAGTTGCTTAGCTGCTAAGACTCTTCACAACCCCGTGGACTGTAGCCTACCAGGCTCCTCCGTCCATGGGAGTTTCCAGGCAAGAGTGCTGGAGTGGGTTGCCATTGCCTTCTCCGTCTACTCCTAAAAATGTGTTGTCTGTTTGTGACTGGGACCATACAGCAATTCCAAAGACAGTATATATATATATATCTACCTGTATGAGCCCCAAGGCAGCTGTGACATGGACTGAAATGAACTGGTCAGTGAATATCAAACTGAACATGTGTACATCTGAGTGATCCTGGACATATCTGCGTATGCATGTGTCTGTCAGTCTGGGGAACATAAAGAACAGTGACCTCTGTGCTGATGGAGACATCTGTCAGGGGCTGAGATATATACCTCTCTGTTCCCCTAACCCAGCCATGGATAAGTAGATACCCTGATCAACCCCTCTCTACACACCTGCATTACTGAGAATTTGAGTAACAGATAACCTTTCCTGCATATAGTAATACACGTGTGTGTTAATAGGAGTCACATGGTGATTGGATACATTAGTGAGAATGCTAAGATAGTAGGATTTGGAACCTCTTAAGCAGCCAGTGGGACCTTTCAGTTCCTCTCAAAACCATCTGCAGAAGTAGTCACCTTTGTGATCCCTGTAAAGAGCTGGGTCTTACTGTGGACAAAGCCCCATCATTAACCTGTCATGTTTTTCTCGGGCAGCAACAGAACCATGAGGTCGGTCCACCCTGGGGCAGTTTCTCTCCAAGAGAAGATGGAGGAAGGACAGCTAAGTGACTGGAAATTTGACTTGCCTTCATGTCAAGAGATACCTGCACCTTTTGGAAACATCAAATCCTTTGTGGCACCTCAGTGGGATCATCGGCGGGGCATGGCCCTCTCCTGGATGACGTAAGAACTCTGTTATGTTTACCTGGCCCCTGAAGGGCTTCTGAAGCATCACCTCCTTTCCCTCACCAGCTTTACGCTCCTGATTCTGCCCATCACATCCATTTCCCCAAGTGGCATCTGCCTATTGCCTCCAGGTTTCTGTGGAAATTGTCTCCATCTGCCTCTTCACCTGGAAACCTCACTGACAAGCTAAGTCTCTGCTTCTATTCTCTTCATACAATACCATCTCAAATCCAGTGGTCCTTAAAACGTGCCCCCCCAACTCCCCAGATCATCAACACTGATAGTGTCTGAGAGCTTATTAGAAATGTAAATTCAGGTGTGCTTATCTTGTTTATCTTTTTAAGAGTATGGAGACAAATAACTGCAGTTCCCATTCATTGTGAGTTCTCAACAGTCAGACCCATTGTCCTTCAGAGCCGGGAATGTGCCTGTTCCTGCCTGATCCTTTGTGTCCAGGTGTTGTTTCTGGGGGAGGTTCTGAGCCTGACTGCGGGGGAGCTCAGTAAATGTTTATTGAAATGAATAGATGATTTACAAGTGAACAGGAAGCAGAATCATAAGGCAGTAGAAAATCCAGGCTCTGAGGCAAGACTTTCTCAGATCAAATTCTGGCTCCTATATTCCTGGTTCTGTGGCCCTAGACAGTTACTTGATCTCCTTTGCTTGCAAGCAAAAAAGGCATGGTAGTGGTGCCGATTCTGCAGGCAGTGTGTGGATTTGATACATTAATACTGATAAATACTTTAAACAGTGCATGTCATCTAGTTGCTGTTATTATTATTTAGTTGCTTAGTCATGTCCAAATTTTTGTGACCCCATCAACTGCAGCCCACCAGGCTCCTCTGTCCATGGGATTTACCAGGAAAGAATACTGGGGTGAATTGCCATTTCCTTTTCCAGGGCATCTAGTAAGCACCCCCTATTATGAGTATTAATTAAGAAGGATTTTAATTCTGACATTCCTGTTGAAGGATTTCACTGGATTTCCCCAAAGGATACTTGGAATTAGAATCTGGAATATACATACAGACAGTCTGTGACTTATGATAGTTCGACTTATGATTTTTCAGTGTTATGATGATGTGAAAGCAATGTACATTCAGTAGAAACTGTACTTTGAATTTTTCATTTTGATCTTTTCCTGGGCCAGTGATACGTATTACAAGACTCTCTCAGGACTCTGGAAGTGGCAGCCAGGGCTCGCAGTCAACCCCAACTGACAACAAACACACTTAGAACCACTCGGCACCCAGGCAACCATTCTGCTTTCACTTTTAGTGCAGGGTTCAATAAATTACTCAAGAGATTCAGCACTTGATTATAAAATAGGCTTTGTGTTAAATGATGTTGCCCAACTGTAGGCTAATCTATGTGTTCTGGGCATTTTTAGGGTGGGCTAGGCTAAGGTACCATGTTCCATCAGTTGGATATGCTAAATGCATTTCAATTTGTTATGTTCTCAACTCATGATATATTTATAGGGACATAACCCATCATAAGTCAAAGAAGAGCTGTATATATATTATCTTCTGATTCTATTTCTTGGCACATCTCAACACAGTGTCTGGAGAAGAGCTTTATTTGGTGATCTCATTTTCTACCCATTAACAGTGTTTATAAATTTGAGACAGTTGAAGAGAGCAGAATTTGCTGAAGTCTCTCTTACTCCTCGCTTTTCACCTCTCCTTTTCCTGAGCCCCCATCTTCTTTTGGGCTTCCCTGGTGTCTCAGTGACAAAGAAGCCACCTGCAGTGTAGGAACTGCAGGAGACGCAGGTTCAATTCCTGGCTCAGGAAGATCCCTGGAGAAGGGCATGGCAACCCACTCCAGTATTCCTGCTTGGAGAAGCCCATGGACAGGGGAGCCTGGCGGGCCAAAGTTCATAGGGTCGCAGAGTCAGAAGCAACTTAGCACACATACATCTTCTTTTCTCTCCTATTTCCTGCTTTTCCCTTTTCTTTCCTGCTGTCTTTCTATGCATCTCTCTCTTCTCTCTGCCTCCCCTTCCTCTTCACCCACACTGACTTCCTCCTTTCCTTCCTCTCTCTCACCCAGATGCTTCTGGAATCATCACAATTGATTTCTACCAAAACTATTAAATGCCACAAAATGTCTGAAATATTATACATGACTCTTAACAGCCCTAATGAACATGCTAGGAAAGTGTCCAGGGAAAAGAAACATTATTGCAAGTGAAGTACTCAAAGTAATTTTTTCACTGTACCTGAAATTGAACTTCTTTGCCGTTATTTCAGCTGAGAACATCTTGTTACAAACTATCCCCAAAGCAAAGGCCTGACGGGCTGCCTGGGGACCACTTGGGTACCACCTAATATCCCAGCCCACCAGCAGAATGCCAGTCTCACCTGCCTTGCAAAGCAGACAGACTGCAGGTCTCATGGCTGCCGTCTTACATCAGACGCTTCGTTCACCCTGCAGCTTGGAGGGGGCCTAAAATGGAGAGTTCATGATCCCCTTGTGTTCAGAGGCTGAGTATGCCCCTCACGTGTACTGAGGAGAGGATTCTGATGTTTGGTGGGAGGTCGGACACGATGACCTCAGAGATCCCTTCAAAGTGGAAGTTCTGTGATTAGGGTCAATTCTTAACCTCTGAACTGTTGAAGGTAACTGGAATTCTGCTGGACTGTGGGTCACCCCACCTCAGCCCTCAAACCACAGAGGCCTTTTTTAATGATCAGCATCCCCTCAGCCCTCTGACAGTCATCCAACACGACCCCTCTGAATTCCACCTTAGCTCTGGACTCTTTCTCAAATATAAACAGTAAGTCAAACATGTCTCTCTGAAGTGGCTGCGAAGATGGGGTGTTGCCCAGCCAGGCCAGCTGATTATGGATGGGCTTTTGGTTCAGATTGGGGGTGGCTCAACATAGGAGTGAGTGACGGTAACAGTGGACCCTGCCCTTCCTTGACTCCTGCCTCAGCAGAAAAGCCCTCTCCTCCTCTTGGGGGTGCATCCTCCTCCCTTTTTAAAAGTCAAACCGAATTTATACCCCCTTTTCTCTCCCAGACAAACAGGTTACTCCTGCCAGGCCAGGAAGAGAAAAAGGGCATTGTCTGCTTCTACCTCCGGCTCCACTTCATTTCATTGAGCTCACGCGTTCCCTCTTCATGTCACTGAAAATGTTATTTATCGATCCTGCTGACAGCGGCAGTAAATAGAACCCAGGCTGTTTTACATCGCTGATGAGAAGGCAGGCTCCATAACTCATCAGGCCCAATCTGATTCCACATCAGTCCTCTTCCCCTTTTTTCTCCTCTGTATCTCATTACAGAAACAGGAATTAATACACATGGGCAGAAGAGAAATGAGTCCGGCTGCTCTTAGAGCTTTTGTGGGAAAGCAGACATCCTCGGTGGCTCCTTAAGAAAAATGGACGGGGTCAGCCCAGTTGTTCACTGTGGACCATTAGCTGTGCCCTGATGATAACAGACTGAGGGGTCCTCATACCCTTGGCCTGGAGCTGAGATTTGGGGATTAGCATAGAGATGGCTTCCCAACCATTCTTTTTGAATCTCGATGTACAGCTATGGCCCAGGGATGCTATGAACTGTAAGATAAAATGATGCATTTTCTTGGAGTGCCTACTTTAGATTTAAGGAGTAAATGCATATTAAAATAAACACAAATATTTTAATGTGGGGTTAACTCGAAGGGACATGGATTTTAGTGTGACACTTCAAAGAAATTTCACCTTTGTGATGAGTTCCATTGGAGCTATGCCTCAGACCGCAGTGACAAGCAATCCCTTCATCCCTTCATTCTGGCTTTGGGCCTTCTCAAATAAAACACTTCCAGAAATGAGCCAACCTATTCATCCTACTCTTCCATCTTTTCATGTTTCTTTATTTGGCTGCATCAGGCCTTAGTTGGGGCATTCAGGATCTTCACTGTAGCCGTGGCCTCCTTAGTTGTGATGTAGAGGGCTCAGTAGCTGTGGTCCTTGGGCTCAGTTGCTCCGCAGTATGTGGGATCTTGGTTCCCTGACCAGGAACTTCTGCAAACACCATCCTTACTTTATGTTGAACCCACAGTAGTAGACAGTGAGTCTACACTGAGACAAGTGGTACTGAGTGGAATCCGTGCTGAACGTATGGTGGGAACCCTGAGATTATTCTCCAGGCCTATCCCTTTGTTGCTGGACTTCAGGCACAAACCTCCCTCTTGCCCCAAAACTCACTATCCTCCTCTGTTAAATGGGGTTGATGGTATCTGCCTGCCTGAGCCTTTGTGCGCATTCACTGAGACAGAGGAACTTTGCTTGTCAGTACCTGGGATTAAAGCAGTATTAGAACGCAGGCAGCATCAGCACCAATCTCTTTTCTTTTATCTTTTTAATATTTATTGATTTGTCTGTGCCAGATATTTAGTTGCGGGTGCAAGATCTTGGTTGCCACCTATGGGATCTTTCAGTTGTGGCATGCAAGATCTAATTCCCTGACCAGGGGTCAAACCCAGGCCCCTTGTGTTGGGAGCAGGAAACCTTACCTGCTGGACCACCAGGGAAGCACCAATTTCTGATGGCAGGTACATCATCATCATAAGGGCGCGTGAAAGGGCTACATGCTATAAAATGTCCTACCATGTGAAACAGAATTCTTGTCGTTATTGAGCACTCGCTAACTGAATTAAGGTCAGGCACGGAGACTACTCTGTGGGAGTACAAGAGGACTCTGATCTAAGGAAATCCATGTCTAACTGAGAAAAGTAGACAAATGTCACTAGTGTGGGACAGTGGGCAAGCAATAGCTAGACTGTGCAGGTGAACTGTCTGTTCAGACTCTATAATAAAAAACAGGACCATCACTGAATGTTCATGGGTGTTTAGTCTGTTCTAGGCATTGTCCTAAGGACATTACCTGTAGTTATCTCCACTAAACCTTCTAACAAACCTCCAAAATGTATCTTCATTTATGATTAAAGAATCCAGGCTTAACCAGATGAAGAGGTTGTCCCATGATCCTGCAGTGTTTGCACCAGATTTGTTTGACTTTAGAGCCTCTGATGAAAAGGCTTTCTCAGGGACCTGTGACCATGCAGGGCAGGGGTGCATGAGCATTGCCAAATAAGCCCAATTTTGTTCACTTTTATCCTCTGGGCACTTGGGCTCCTCAACCCCTCATTGTGCTTCAGGTTCTTCATTTGCAAGAGAAAAAGGATTGACTTAGTTGATCTCAATTCTGAGACTCTGGATATACTTGTGAAAAGGGGAACGAGACAGATTGAACTTCAGTCTATAAAAGCTTGTGATAGGCTTTGAAAACGGGCATGATACAACCCTAAACTAGGACTCACTTATCTCTCAGGAGATGGCTCCTTTAATTTTGGAAAAATAGATACACAATTCATCTACTTGTTTGAAATAAATTTTGAACATATGTGTGTACATACACATATATATCCATATGTAAAATATGTTCATACATATAATACATATATATTCATATGTAAAATATAGGTGTTTGTATATGTACCACATATATATAAACTATCTATGTATATGTATACAAACACTTATTATTATTTTTGCAATCTTTATTGCTTGAATTTTAGGTTGACTATCCCTCTCCTATACTCAAAGTTTAGAGCTCTGAGTATTGAGATATCTGAAAATCCTAGCTTTTATTCCTTGATTTGCCATCTTTAGAAGTTACTGCTCCTTGTTTTCTTAGCTATTTCATAGTTCCTAAACTTTGCTTAAAAGTATTTCTAATTCTTCACATTGAAAAGTGGATTGCAAATGAAGTTTAATACGGAATGTTTTGTACCAAGAAAACTAATGCCCCGTTTTTCCCCCCTAATGAATGCCAAAATCATCACAGACTCAAGGCTCATGAATAATGTATATCATCCAATTAAGTACAAATGCTGTTCAGTTCTTGCAAGTGGTATGTGATACCAGTTCTGGCCTTAGAGTGGGCACTGAGGGTAGGGATGGAAGAAGGGCTTGGGGAGTGTTGTGGTTGTGTGCCTGTGTGTCTGACAGCTAAGCCCCCACAACTTGTCATGCTCGTTACATCCTGAGAGCTAAACTTCCCATGCGCAAGTCCACAGAGAGGTGTTTTTTGTTTTGTTTTTTTTTTTCTAACCATAAATAGAACTTATCTTAAAATTTTAAATCCTCAAGCTCTAATGGCCTGGGAGCTCTTGTCTGGTCATGTCCTCTGCTTGTGAAACTATGCCCTCTGATTGGCCATCAGACCCCTCTCCCCAAGCTGAACTGCTTCAGGTGGTCACCCTCTAGAGGCGGACCCTCCGAGGGAGATGCACCAGTGAATCTTTGTACCCAAAGAATACACTTCACTCCTGGCTCCTGATCAAGATGTCCTTCTTCACCAAGGGATCTTGGCAACCTTTTGAGGCTGCTGATTTGGGTATTGGGTATCTGTTTATTTTTGTTTTAGCATTTGTTTGTTTATTTGCACACAATGCTGTGGTCAGGAGCTTGCCACTTCTCCAGGGAAGCTGTCTGCCATGCATCCTTGAGGCAACAACTTAACAATTCACACTGATCATTCCCAGTGGTCTGCCATGGAGATTCCAGAAAGCATGAACTGGGTGTGTTCTTTATCTTCCACTACCAAAAAGACAGAGCCCGGAGGACATGATATCAAATCAGCGCTTTCAGACAGCCAGTAAAGGTGATTATATATCTGAACCTCAGTTCCCACATCAGAAATAGAAGATAGAAACTAACAAATATTTTATTCAGGGGGGTGTATAGAGTAAAAGCATTGTTACCTATAAATCCTAAAGCCTCCTGCCAATGTTTGTAATTACCCTCTTCGCTATGAGTGTATAGACGTCCCCACTAGGACTTCATGACTGGACGTGACAAATCTCCAGGACTTGGGTTTACCCAAGCTGGATTAATGTTGTTCATAAAAGTATTCATCCATCAGGGTCTGCATTTGTAGCGTTTGGTTGTGCCAAATAACAGAGCCAGCCAGCGGTTTCTTAGAATTATACCGTCTAATAATGAATGCTGGAGACAGAATTTTTTTCAGCCTAAAATCTCTTCTTATAACTCAGGGTTGATGAGTGCTGCCCTACATTTCTCGATGGATCCAATTTAACACCAGACGAAGCAGTGACTCAGACTAACTTAAATATCTCAAGACGAGTTTCACCTTTTCCTCTGAGGCCGTATCAGTTCAATTGCATAAGTGCAAATTTATTGAAAGTGGTTTGGTGCTTAGCTTTTCTCTATTGGCAGTAATGGAGTTTAAATTTATAGCAGGCTGATGAATTTCAGATAAGAGAACCATTACCTTACAACAACATTAAGGAAAAATATATAACTCCAATTGCTGAACCTCAAATGCGTATTGTTTGAATGAGGGGAGATGGATGAGGTAGGCTGACATTTGCAAATGCAATTCCTCTCCATCCTCGTGGTACTAGCCCAGGAGTTTGAAAGCGTGGCATATTCCAGAAAGGGCTCAGGATAGTTATGCATTACAAGTGCATTATAACAAAATAGCAGAAGTAGGACATGATCTCGAGGTGAGGGATTTTTCCTTCTCTTAATTAATATAATTGGAGGTGTCTTTTGGCAATGGACCAAGGCTGTCACAGGGCTTGGGGTGGTTCACTTGGTACTTGTGACATCCTCTCCCGTATGTTATTTTCCTTTTATACTGGGCTTTGTCTTCCCACAGGGTGGAACTTGGACACTATATAGACTAAAATGAAGGATGCAGTACACGTGTGAGGTCCAAAGAGGCCTGAGCTTCTCCATTTGCTTGAGACTTCCAGTATATGGGGGGAGGGGGAGAGGAATGAAACTGAAACAGCTTTATAAAAATTATATGCTTTATATTTATATGTTGTATTTTTAAATGTTTATGCTGAGTAAATGAATTCTTTACCTTTAAAAATATAATCTTATTTGCTACATTGAGATTATCACAGAATTGATAAAATGGGGGTTATAGACAATATTCTCGCACAATGGAACACAAATTTCGGGTTGTGTGATGTACTTTATCTTTTCCCCATTTCTGTCATGCATCTTAGAAATTGTGTGAATGACATCATTTAGAGATAGTCTCTTTTTTAAATAATTTATTTTGATTGTAGTTGATTTACAGTGTTTTAGGTGAACAGTGTGACTCAGTCATACATATATATTTATTATATTTCAGTTTCCATATAGGTTATTACAAAATACCAACTATAGTTTCCTGTGCCATACAGTAAGTCTTTGTTTGTTTATTTTATATAGTAATGTGTATCTATTAATCCCAAATTCCTAATTTATCTCTTTGTCCATTTCCCCTTTAGTAACCATAAGTTTAATTTCTAAGTCAGTGAGTCTGTTTCTGTTTTGTAAACAAGTTCATTTGTATCTTTTTTTGAGATTACACATATAAGTGATATCATGTGATACATCTTTCTCTGACTTACTTCACTTTGTATGAATGTAAAGTCTTAACATGAGATGCTTTGTGGGTTTATGTGTCAAATAACCCTTTCTGCTTTTCCATTTCCACCCCATTTCCCTATAGACCATAGCTTTCCAAAAAATTTCATTCTTGGGCAAGTTACTTACTTTTCTGGCTCTTGTTTTCATTGATAAAATGTATGTGTGACTGAGGCAGGGGGAGAGGTATGAGGGTCGTCAGCACCACCACAGTCCAAGGTGAGACCCCAAATTTCCCCAGGGTGAGAGGTATTTCCCCAGCTTTTAGAGAGAAGGTTACTTTAGTTCCCAGGGAAACCCCACTTGGGATGATTTCTCTGTGGTCCTCTCTCAGTCCAAGGCCGCTTCTTTGCAGTTCATGCTATCCACGGGGGACCAGCCACTGCAAATGCCCCAACCCTTCTGAGAAGGGAGAGGCTGCGGAATGAGCCATGAAAAGTGTCATTTTATTTATTTATTGACGTTTAGTTGACTTACAGTGTTGTTATTTTCACATGTACAGCAAAGTGATTCAGATAGGTAGGTAGATAGATAATTCTTTATCCAATTCTTTCCCCTACAGATTATTACCAGATCTTGCGTGTAGTTCCTTGTGCTATACAGTAAGTCCTTATTGATGATCTATTTTATATAGTGTGTATATTTTAATCCCAGAGTCCTAATTAATCCTTCCCCACCCTCACCATTTCCCCTTTGGTAACCATAAGCTTGTTTTCTATGTCTGTGAGTCTATTTCTGATTTGTAAATGAATTCATTTGTATCATTGTTTTAGATTTCACATAAAAACGATATCATCTGATATTTGTCTTTGCCTGGCTTACTGGAATTAGTACAATAATCTCTAGGTCCATCCATGTTGCTACAAATGGCATTGTTTCATTTTTATGGCTGAGTAATGTTCCATTGTATATATATACCACATCTTTTTTTATGCATTCTTCTATTGATGGACACTTAGGTTTCATCCATATTTTGGCTATTGTAACTAGTGCTGCAGTGAGCACTGGGGTGCATGTTTTGGAATTATGGTTTTCCCCAGATATATGCCCAGCAGTAGGATTGCAGGATTATTTATGGTATTTCTATTTTTAGTTTTTAAGAAGCCTCTGTACAATTCTCCAAGCCAGACTTCAGCAATACGTGAACTGTGAACTCCCTGATGTTCAAGCTGCTTTTAGAAAAGGCAGAGGAACCAGAGATCAAATTGCCAACATCTGCTGGATCATGGAAAAAGCAAGAGAGTTCCAGAAATACATCTATTTCTGCTTTATTGACTATGCCAAACCCTTTGACTCTGTGGATCACAATAAACTGTGGAAAACTCTGAAAGAGATGGGAATACCAGACCACCTAACCTGCCTCTTGAGAAATCTGTATGCAGGTCAGGAAGCAACAGTTAGCACTGGACATGGAACAACNGCTAAAGCTGAAGCTCCAGTACTTTGGCCACCTCATGCGAAGAGTTGACTGATTGGAAAAGACTCTGATGCTGGGAGAGATTGGGGGCAGGAGGAGAAGGGGACGACAGAGGATGAGATGGCTGGATGGCCTCACGGACTTGATGGACGTGAGTCTGAGTGAACTCTGGGAGTTGGTGATGGACAGGGAGGCCTGGCGTGCTGCAATTCATGGGGTCGCAAAGAGTCGGACACGACTGAGTGACGGAACTGAACTGAACTGTTCTCCATAGCTGCTGTACCAATTTATATTCCAACAGTGTAGGAATGACCCCCTTTCTCCGCACTCTCTCCAGCATTTGTTATTTGCCGACTTTTGATGATGCCCATTTAGAGTATTGTAAGGTGGTTGGTACCTCTTTATAGTTTTGATTTGCACTTCTCTGATAATTAGCAGTGTTGAGTATTGTTTCATGTGCCTGTGGGCCTTCTGTATGTCTTCTTGGAGAAATGTCTATTTAGATCTTCTGCCCATTTTTTTTAATTGGATTATTTGTTTGTTTGTTTGTTTGTTTGTTTTTTTAATACTGAGCTGTATGAGCTGTTTGTATATTTTGGGAATTAATCCTTTGTTGTTTGCATCCTTTGCAAATAGTTTCTTCCATTTTATAGATCGTCGTATTATTTCGTTGATGGTTTTCTTTGCTGTGCAAAAGCTTTTAAGTTTCATTAGGTCCCCTTTGTTTCTATCAACGAATATTTAGGTTGCTTCCAAGTCTTGGCTATTGTAAATAGTGCTGCAGTGAACACTAGGTACACGTATCTTTTTGAGTTACACTTTTCTCCTGGGTCATTTTAGATACCATCCTCTGGCCTTTGTCCCAGCACGTGGGAATGGAAGTTCTGCACATTCGGTGTCTTTCCTGTTTGGCTTGTGATCTCTGTCCTATGATACCAGAGTCAGCCCAGCACTTAAACCACAGTTCTGTTTAAGAGAGAATCTTCAGTTTTCTGTAAATAATACCGGAGGGATTTGTGTAGAATGAGACATTTATTTTGTAGTTATTCACACAGCACATTTCAAAGAAAGGGAACTGAATTCAGTTGGCTGGTGGTTTATTATGAAAATGACGGGCTATTAACTCAGGAAAGTTTGAATGAAATTAAATAGTCAAACACATGATGTTTTGCCAGCAGTTTTTTCAGCCAAGAAACAGCTTTTGGTGTGGCCCAATCTTGGAAAGGTTGATACGTCATTCTAGGCCAGAGCAACTGACTCTGGTCCCTTGTTATAAAAGCCTGTTAGAAAACACCCAGACTAATGTGGCCTTGGGGGAAAATTATATTTCAAGTGCAAATTGCAGAGCAGTGTCCATAGCTGATCCAAGAACATCGATTATAGTTTTAATATGGAGCCTTTGAGGATCTGACAGTAACCCCAAGTTGTTTGTTTTTAACATAAGGCACACATCAAAATCATAAAACTAAAAGTGACCACAACTATCATATTACATTTTGATTCACAAATATAACTTTGAAAATAAGAGATTATTGAGTTCAGTTTTCTTATTTTACAGATGAAGAGACTACGACCTATAGAAACGACCCACGTGCCTTCCCTGGGGTAGAGATTCTAGTCCCATCTCCTCTTTGTAGTGTCTTGCCTGATAGAAATTGGCATCATGGAGCTTCATGAATTAAGAACAGATTACTTTTTTTGGTCCTATTTTAATTTTTCTCAAAACTCATAAAATATCATTAGAGTGCTTTTTAAATTTTTCTGAAAAGCAGGAAATTGTAAGATTGATAAATAGTTTAATGTGAACCTGATGGCTTGATTAATTAATCACCAAGCTGAGGAACCACTACAATTCATATGTCAATTCAGACTATTTTCGGGAAATGATTTGAATCAATTGCTAATGAAATTGAGAAATTTAGGAGCCACTTTCTGACTTCCAAATGACAGGGCTCATATTTAACTCAAGAGACGTGACAGTTAATGACAACATAAAAAGTGCCATGAATTATTTTCCAGATCATGGGAAAATTACAGCATCTCCCCATTGAAACAGCTCGCAGCTCATCAGCATGAAAATAAACAGCCTTAATCACATGCTAAGAAATCTTCGATGCTGTTTAAAATCTAGGTTCCTTTTTGAAATAAAAGACCATAGTCCTCAGGAATAATTGTAATATTTCATAACCTCTTCCTTAATACGGAGTGGTAGATGAACCTGTTCTAACTGATATTACTCCTGAAACCTTACAGAAAAAAACAGTATGGATCATTGTAATTAATAAATCTAATTACTTTAAGCCCTTATACTAGGTAGAGGTTAATTTCTCTTCCCTACTTTAATTCATAGGCTGAGGTTTCCAACCCTGTTTATGTATAAAAGGGCTTGCTTTGTATATCTTTCCATAACTTTTCACTTCTAGGCAGACTCTTTAATGAACTTAACATTACATCGAGATATAACAAGACAGTTGTTATGTGTTAATGAAATATCGATGGCAATGGGAAAATGCAGTGATCAATATTTAATCTAATTAAGGTGTATACAAGGCAACATTATGTAATTAACTCAAAAGAACATAAGGGATACATGCATGTTTAAATTTTTATTAATATATTTGTTAAGAATTTTTACATCATGCTGTTTTATGGGCTTACTTGAGAGATATAAAATTAAAATGTTTGTCAAGATGCTACTGGAGCAAGTATTAAATGTGGCTCTTAATCATCTTAACAGTCTTTAAGGTTCCCGTGCAGTTCTGATAGTCTCACTAAGGATGAAAGATGAATTTTCCAACAAACAAGAGTCCATATATAAAACCTTTCTGGAATGGTCTTTTAATTTTTTTTCTTCTAGGTTCTCATGCTGCTTTGCAAAGAGAATGTATAACAGGATTTGTACAGGTAAGAAACTTTGAAATATGTTTACTATTTTTAAGAACATTCTTTAAAGAGCTACATGTTGCCAGGGAGAAAATATATGGAACTGTAAATATCACTGGGTTACTCTACATATATCTTTTGAGATTTTAATACCACAGCTTCACAAATTCCTGTAGAATTGCAATTTTTGGGGGTGAATTTTGGTGGGATGGTGATTATGTATCTCATACAAAGACCAGAATAGACTTATGATTTTCTGCTTTCCAAATATACAAAACTGCAACATGGGGAAACACTTAAATGGGCTCTTGAAGCAAATCCAGAAACAGGCCGCTGTGCATAGACATTGGCATGGATGGTGCTGTGGAGTGTACATTTGGGCTGAGTAAGAACAGGTTCAAGGTCACAAAGTCTAAGCTCCTTGTTGGGTCATTTTGCTCAGAAAGTTTGTAGTGTCTCATGGTTCTCTAAACCCCGCAGGCAAATCTAGCTCTTGAACCAGAGAACCATCTACTTAAATGTACTCATTTCATGTGCAGACATTAAAAGATGTGGTTAGAGACTCTTTGATTGCTGTAGCGGCTGGAACACCAAAACTAGAGGAGAATTTTTATCCAAATAAGTGTATAAAGACTGACTGTGGTCGCCCAGTGACCTTATTCTAAAAGCTTTCATTGCTTCCCTGCATCCTACCATTTTATTGTGGAAAGAATATTGGAGTCACTGGGACAATTTATTGTTCTCATACATTCCTGGCATGTATATCTTGCCTAAATGTTGGGATGGCATTTCTGTTTTTATCTCTGTGAATGAGGGAGTGAGGGATAAGTCATACCTTATGACTCTCCATCTCTCCTGTGAGTAATGATAACAACAGGGTGAGTCATCATATATTACACACACAACGTATTTTTCTTCCTCTCTCTTGAGAAGGGCTGCAAATGCTGAAGATGACAGTTTAGGGAGATGAAAACTCCATAAACGGTATGGGATAAAGATGTTCCAAATAGAAGTAAACTTTTAAATACTTCTGTGTGGCTGTGTTAGTAATGAAGCCATGATAGGTGTGTGGCAAGCTAACAAGAATGGCTGAAAAGGATTACCTTCCGCCCTGGGCTTTTTTCACTGTAGTTAGAATCATCCTGAGTCTACAATTCCTGTTGTGCTACAAATCTTTTATGGCTAGACAGTTTTTAGGCCGACGCAACTCTTAAGGTGAGTAAGGGAAAGATTCACAGTGCCCTTCCTTGTGTAGGCTCATGTCTGAGCCCATCATGGTGAGGCAGGACAACCCATCTTGGAGTTTGTGAGGGAGCGGGAGAACTGACGAACCCAGATAATCAAAAACTCCTGTACCTCATACTGTCCCTAGAAGGAAATGTGCAAATGAGAATTCTGGCATTTGATTATCCTTTTCAGATCAAGACTGAAATTTTAAAGGTTCTTTGCCTGTAAAGGAACAATTGATCCTTCATCTTAAGGAAAAGGAAACGAACCAGCAAAGAACACAGCTAAACTCTTTAGGAGAGTTTTCTAACAGTCATTTCTGAATTTGATGTAATAAAAGTATTCCAAGTGGCCTATTACCCTCAACTCTTAATTTGCAAAGAAAAATGGCTCTTTAATTCCTCTGTCATTTCTGAGCCTTTCTTTTTTATCAGCTTTGTTGAAGTGAACTTTACATACCAAAAAGAAAAAAAAATTATGAATTTTCAACATACAACTTTGTGAGTTTGGCAAATATGTAGTCATTTAATAACAGCAGTCAAGATACAGAATAATTCAATCACCCCCACAAGTTTCGTCCTGCTCCTTTGCAGTCAATACCCTTCCATGACAGTTAGAAGCAACCACTGATACTATTTCTGTAATTTTGCCTTAACTAGAATTTTATTCTTATGGAATCATAAGATTGTCTTTTGTGTTAGGCTTCCTTTACTTAGCATACTGCTTTTGAGATTCATCATGTGGCTGGTTATTTCAATAATGTGTTTTCATACTGGTGAATAGAACTCTTTGAATGGATATGCCATAATGTTTAATTTACTGATTAATATATTTTTGCTTTAGTTTTTAGCTATGAAGACTCAGGCCCATATGAACATTTGAGTACAAATCTTTCAACAGCCCTAGGTTATCATTTGCCTTAAATAAACAGAATTGGAAATGCTGGATCAAATGGTAGCTGTTCATGCATGCTCAGTCATGTCCAACTCTTTGAGACCCTATGGACTGTAGCCCACCCGGCTCCTCTGTCCATGGGATTCTCCAGGCAAGAATACTGGAGTGGGCTGCATGCCCTCCTCCAGGGGATCTTCCTGACATAGGGATCGAACACACATCTCTTGCGGCTCATGCATTGGTCGGCGGATTCTTTACCACTGAGCAGCCAGGGATACACAGAAGTGGGAATGCTAGATCGAATGGTAAAGGTAAGTGTGAATTCTTAGAAACTGCCAAGATGTTGTTTAAAGTGACTATATAACTTTGTATTCACACCAGCAATGTATGAGGGATCTATCTATTTCATATCTTCGCCGAGACTAAGGCTGGTGGTCTTTTTATATATACCACATCTTTCTTTTTCCATTCATTTGCCAATGGGCATTTGGCTTGTTTACATGCCTTGGCTATTGTAAGTAGTGCTACTAAGAACATTGAGACGCATGTATCTTTTTGAATTTGAGTTTTCATCTTTTCTAGATGATTACAGGATCATACAGTAACTTTATTTTTTAAGGAGCCCCATACTGTTTTCCATGGTAGCTGTACCAATTTACATTCCCATTAACAGTTTAGGAGGTTTGCATTTCCTCCACACCTTCTCCAGCATTTATTATTTGTAGACTTTTTGAGATGACCATTCTGACTGGTACAAGGTGATATGCCATTATAGCTTTGATTTGCATTCCTCTAATACAGTAAGCCCCCTACATAGAAACCGTGGAATTGTGAACTTTCAAAGAGACAAACGTCCATTCACATGCCCAATCACATAAGTTAGTTCACATGTCTGGCATACACTGCCAGAGGCAAGCACCCTGTATGAGTGATTGTGCTTTTGTAAACTTTATAGTATGGTATAAAGTAACACAGAATATTTATTTCAAGCCCAGATATCTGGAAGCAAGCATAAAAGCAGTGGTGATGTAGCTGGTACTACTGTACTTTTCAAGGCGCTTTGCTGTACGATTAGAAATGTCTTCGTTTTTGTTTTTTTATGTATTATTTGTGTGGAAAGTATTATAAACCTACTACATTACAGTTCCTATACAGTTAGTTGGCTTTCTAACTTCATTGGACTTAAAAACATGCTCTCAGAATGGAACTTGTTCATATGTAGGGGCTTACTGTAATTAGCAATATTGAACATATTTTTCATGTGCCTATTGGCCTTCTGTATGTCTTCTTTGGACAAATGTCTATTTAGATCTTCCACCTATGTTCTGAGTGGGTCACTTGTCTCTTTGAACTGTTTGAGCTGCTTGAATATGTTGGAGTTTAATCCCTTGTTGGTCACATAGTTTGCAAATATTTTCTCATTCTGTATGTTGTCTTTTCATTTTGTTGCTTCCCTTTGCTGTACAAAAGCTTTTAAGTACCATTTATTTTTGCTTTTGTTTCCATTACTGTAGGAGGTGGGTTCAAAAAATATTGCTGTGATACACATTGTAGAGTGTTCTGCCTATGTTTTCCTCTAAGAGTTTTATAGTATCCAGTCTTACATTTAGGTCTTAATTCATTTTGAGTTTGTTTTTATATATAGTGTTAGAGAATGTTCTGATTTTATTTTTTTACGTGTAGCTGTCCCATTTTCCCAGCACCACTTTTTGAAGACACCATCTTTCCTCCATTGTATATTCTAGCCTCCTTTGTCATAGACTAGGTGACCTTTCCTGTCCTATTCCATTGATCTGGTTTTGTGCCAGTACCATACTGTTTTTATCACTGTACCTTTGTACTGATAGTACAGTCTGAAGTCAGGAAGCCCGATTCCTACAGCTCTGTTTTTCTTCTTCAAGATAGTTTTTTTATAGAGATTGTACTGAGTCTGTAGATTGCTTTGGGTACTATGGTTATTTTAACAATATTTTTTCAGTACAAGAATGTGGTATATCTTTCCATATGTTTGTGTCTTCAATTTCTTTTACTAGTTTCCTACAGGTTTCAAAGTACTGCTCTTTTGCTTCCTGAAGTAAGTTTATTTCTGGGTATTTTATTATGATTCATGCTTTTTGTGTTTGCTTAAAAAAGCTTTGCTTAATTCAAGGCCACTGATATTTCTTATTTTTAGTTACTAATTTTAGACCTATGATCCAGGATGAGTTATGTATGGTGTGAGATTAGGGCTGAGGTTCATTTTTTCCAATATGAGGTCTAGTTGTTTCAGTACCATTTGTTGAAAAGGAACTTCTTTCATCCACTGAATTTCCTTGGAATATTTGTTCAAAATCAACTAACCATAAAGGTGCAATACTATTTCTGTAGCTGTCTATTGCATTAAACTGCATGCCTACAACACTGTTTTAATTACTACAGCCTAATAGTAAGTCTTGGAGAGGGCAATGGCACCCCACTCCAGTATTCTTGCCTGGCAAATCCCATGGACGGAGGAGCCTGGTGGGCTGCCGTCCATGGGGTGGTGAAGAGTCGGACACGACTGAGTGACTTCACTTTCACTTTTCACTTTCATGCATTGGAGAAGGAAATGGCAGCCAACTCTAGTGTTCTTGCCTGAAGAATCCCAGGGGTGGCAGAGCCTGGTGGGCTGCCATCTCTGGGGTCACACAGAGTTGGACAAGACTGAAGCGACGCAGCAGCAGCAGCAATAGTAAGTCTTGCTAAGTTGCTTCATACGCTGATGATTTACACTTTCAAAATAGGCTTGACTATTCTAGCCTTTTTATTTCCATAACTTTAGAATCAAATTGTCAATGTCTTTAAAAATCCTGCTGGGAATTTGATTGAGATTGCATTGAGGCTCTAATTTTGTAAAATTGGACACTAACATTTAGTCAATCTTTAGATGTGTGAACACTGCATAATTCAGTAATATTTTTCAGTTTTCAACATATTCATCTTTTATAGCTTGTCTTATATTTATCTGTAAAAATTTCATGTTGACATTGCAAATGGTACTTTTAATTAATCCAATTATTGATTGTTAGTATAAGATCCCTACCTTGCACAAGTGCGGGCAGCTGCAACGGCAGAGAAGGAAAAGGCTACCCACTCCAGGATTCTGGCCTGGAGAATTCCATGAACTGTATAGTCCATGGGGACGCAAAGAGTTGGACACGACTGAGTGACTTTCACTTACAGTATATAGAAATACAATCAGTTTTGTACATGAACATTTCGTCCTGCCGTCTTACTAAAGTCACTTGTCAGTTTGCATAGCTTCATGTTGTGTGCAACAGGTCTTCATTCCTTTTAAATCTGTTTGTTTATTTTTCTTACCTTATTGCACTAGGTAAGATTTCCTGTGTGTTAGTCAGTCTGTCGTATCTGAGTCTCTGTAACCCCATGGACTGTAGCCTTCCAGGATCCTTTGTCCATGGAACTCTCCAGGCAGGAATATAAGAGTGGGTTGCCATTTTCTTCTCCATAAGATCGCCTACACGACATTAAATAGAGTTGGTGAGATCACATATTATCTTGTTTCCTGTCATAAAGCATTCAACATTATGATGATGTCTGCTGTAGTTTTTCATCAGGTTGAGGAATTTTCTTTCCTACTGAGAGAAATTGAAAAACATATAAATAATTGGAGAGGTATAGTCATGGACCTGGAAATGCTAAAAAGAAAAAAAAAAGACTTCAGAAAACTTTGAAAAGTCAGAGGGCTTATGCTATCTGACTTCAAGATTTGTTCTAAACCTACAGTAATTGAAATCTGTGATGTTAGAGTCAAGGTAGAGGGACAATTAAATAGAATAAAGAAACTAGAGAGAGATATCAGATTAGTTTCTCTTCAACAAAGAAGGAATTAATGGAGAATAAATAGCTGTTTCAACAAATGATGCTAAAAATTAATATCAATATTCAAAAATGAAAAATATTCAATGTCCTGTCTTACAATATTTTAAAAAATAAATTGGACTTTATCCAAATTAAAGACTTTTGCTCATTAAGTAAATGCCCTCTAAGATCTGATGTTTTCTAAGATGTTATATTTTCAAGCAGAAACCTTCACCAATTTACTAGACACACTTTCTAGCCAGAGACTATCATATGGAACAAAAACTGCAGGCCATAGCTCAATGAACAATGTTTTTATTTGTGAATATGTGGCAAATGAGTTGCTTCTTCAGCTCTTTAGTCTGTGCACTGGTTTCAAATGTTGCAATGTGCTTCTGCTACTAAGTCGCTTCAGTCATGTCTGACTCTGTGCGACCCCATAGACGGCAGCCCACCAGGCTCCCCTGTCCCTGGGATTCTCCGGGCAAGAACACTGGAGTGGGTTGCCATTTCCTTCTCCAACGCATGAAAGTGAAAGTCGCTCAGTCGTGTCTGACTGTTCGTGACCCCATGGACCGCAGCCCACCAGGCTCCTCCATCCATGGGGTTTTCCAGGCAAGCATACTGGAGTGGGGTGCCATTGCCTTCTCCATCGATGTGCTTCTAGATCTACCATTATTTTGTCAAAATCGATGTTTCCTCCTCTTTGATTTTATTTATGTGTCCAAAACATAAACTCCAAAATGTTAACTAAGGAAGAGGTGCAAAATAGTGAATGCACCTTCCAAAGAGTGAGCTCTACCCTTCTTCTCCACCAAACACCACGTACTCTGAAATTTTCTTTTTGCTCCGTGGAGAATACAATAAATCTGTATTACATCAGGTATTTATTGGCTTTAAAATTATCTCACAAAGTTCCTTACTTATTCAATGTACGTAGTTATTATCTGTGAGATTATGTGGGGTCTTAATGCTTAAAATGAAACACAACTAATTTTTCCCATTCCCAATTGATAGACCGGGTTTTATCTATTTCAGCTTTAACATGTAAAAGAGATTACAAGTCATCACTCTCGACATTAGAAGGGAAAGCTAGGAAAAGTGAAAAATAATAAATGTTCTTGAACTTATCAAAGAACTGGGGTCACAAGGCAAAGTGACCCTTTAAAATCTGGAGATATTGGTACATACAGAGCAATACAGCACTAGACATTTGCTTACCTGGACGTGAAGCCACCAGAAGCCACAAGTTGTATAAATGTTCCTTTACTAGTAATTTTGACAATTTGCTGTAAGCTAAGTGGTAACTAGCTTGATTAGGATATTCCTGAGAGCTGCAGTCAAAGGAGACTTTTGGGATTTTCTTCCGGGAACTCCACAAATTCGCACGGTATATGTTCAGAAAAATCTCCTGTGGCTCTGAGAGGGGAAGCGCTGCAAGGGTAACCCTCTCATTTTCTTCTCAAAAACAAAGACTGACAATCTGCAATACATGAACCATGAACGTCCAGATGTTCAAGCTGGTTTTAGAGAAGACAGAGGAACCAGAGATCAAATTGCCAACATCTGCTGGATCATGGAAAAAGCAAGAGAATTCCAGAAATACATCTATTTCTCCTTTATTGACTATGCCAAACCCTTTGACTCTGTGGATCACAGTAAACTGTGGAAAACTCTGAAAGAGATGGGAATACCAGACCACCTGACCTGCCTCTTGAGAAATCTGTATGCAGGTCAGGAAACAACAGTTAGAACTGGACATGGAACAACAGACTGGTTCCAAATAGGACAAGGAGTACGTCAAGGCTGTATATTGTCACCCTGCTTATTTAACTTCTATGCAGAGTACATCATGAGAAATGCTGGGCTGGAAGAAACACAAGCTGGAATCAAGATTGCCAGGAGAAATATCAATAACCTCAGATGTGCAGATGACACCACCCTTATGGCAGAAAGTGAAGAGGAGCTAAAAAGCCTCTTGATGAAAGTGAAAAAGGAGAGTGAAAAAGTTGGCTTAAAGCTCAACATTCAGAAAACCAAGATCATGGCATCCAGTCCCATCACTTCTTGGCAAATAGATGGGCAAAGAGTGGAAACAGTGGCTGACTTTATTTTTCTGGGCTCCAAAATCACCAATGGTGATTGCAGCCATGAAATTAAAATACGCTTACTCTTTGGAAGGAAAGTTATGACCAACCTAGACAGCATATTAAAAAGTAGAGACACTACTTTGCCAACAAAGGTCCATCTAGTCAAGGCTATGGTTTTTCCAGTGGTCATGTATGGATGTGAGAGTTGGACTGTGAAGAAAGCTGAGCGCCGAAGAACTGATGCTTTTGAACTGTGGTATTGCAGAAGACTCTCGAGAGTCCCTTGGACTGCAAGGAGATCCAACCAGTCCCTCCTAAAGGAGATCAGTCCTGGGTGTTCATTGGAAGGACTGATGTTGAAGCTGAAACTCCAACTTTGGCCACCTGATACGAAAAGCTGACTCATTTGAAAAGACCCTGATGCTGGGAAAGATTGAGGGCAGGAGGAGAAGGGGACGACAGAAGATGAGATGGTTGGTTGGTATCACCAACTCGATGGACATGGGTTTGGGTGGACTCTGGGAGTCGGTGATGGACAGGGAGGCCTGGCGTGCTGTGGTTCGTGGGGTTGCAAAGAGTCAGACATGACTGAGCAACTGAACTGAATACTGAAACCTTATCTCACATAGGGAAAGAGATTTTCTTCCCCTTGGAATCCTTTCTAGGATTAGTATTTCATCTAAACAGGGGAAAGGAAACATGAACAGGGGACAGTTTCAAGGAAATATATCCGGAACTGGGTAGAAGGAAGATGGGAGGAGCTCTATGCCTTGGAAACAGAAACAGCGGTGAAGCCCACACTCTGAGACCAAGTTCCACTAAAAGACTTTCTTACCTTCTCTGCACCCAGCCCGCACACCAACAATCAGTGTAGCAGAGAATTTACAACTGAAAATCTGTATAACACAGACCCCTCTGAGAAACAGTGCAACGAGAAATCTTAAAGCTGAAAGAGGAAATAAATAATGACACTAGAGGAGTTTGGAATCTCTACCCCTTATAGCTACAGCAAACATGAAAATACAGCCCAACTCATATGTAGATTACCATAAATCCTGCCCTCTACAGGTCTGTTTCCTGCAGTGACTATTGACACTTGTCAACTTTGAATTTTTTATTAAAAGGCATATTAAAAGTCACAGTTTTGGAAGACTTGGCAATCATAACCACATTCAGATATGTGAGTTAACAGATAAGGCATTTCAAATAACCATGATTAATATGTTAACAAATAGCATGTAAGATCAAATGGGTAATGTCAACAGAATTGTAGAAATTTCAAAAGTAAATGTTAGAAATCAAAACATAGTTAAAGAAGGCCTTCAGGAGGCTCATAAATAGACTTAACCACAGTTAAGCAAAGAACTAGTAAACTTGAAGATGGGTCAATAAAGACAAAATTAAAACACAAACAGGTAAAAAAACAAAAACCCAAGGTGGGGGGGTGGGTGTGGGTGTGGGTGTGTGTGGGTGGGTGTGTGTGTGGGTGTGTGTGTGTGTGTTGCAACACCAGAAAGAATGGGGCAGAAGAGATGTTTGAAGTAATCATTTCTGAGATGCTACCAAAATTATTCCCAGACACCAAACCACAGATTGCAGAATTTCGGAACACCAAGCAATATAAGTACAAAAAAACAACCACATCTAGACTTATTATTGATATGTTTACCTATAGAAAAACCAAAGACAAGAGAAAATTCTGAAAGAAACTAATGAAAGAAGAAAACCTTCCCAATATCGGGAACAAGGCTATGAACACAGCAAACGTCTCATTGGAATCCATGCAAGCAAAAGTAGAATACTGCAAAATATTCTAAGTGTTGACAGAAAATGACCAACGTAGAATTCAATGCTAGCAAAAGTATTTTTTAAAAGTAGATGAGAAATAGACTTTCTAAAACAAAAACTTAGCAAGTTTGTTACCAGCAGAACAGTCCAATTAAAAAACTAAAAGAGTTTCTTCAGATAGATGAAAATTTTCTAGATCAAAAACTTGGTTCTACCTTAAGAAAGGAAGTGTGTCAGAGAAGGAACAAAGGTAAAAATAAATATTTTTATTATTCTTCATTCATCTAAAAGCAATAAAGTAGTAATGTATTGCGTAACTGTAACTTATGTGTAAGTGAAATATATTACAGAAATTTCACAAGGGATAGTTGGAGGAATTAATACTCTATTATAAGGTCCCTGCACTATACATGAAGTTGTATAATGTCATTTGAAAGTTGATTTATATTGTTAACCTATATATTCTGAGCCCTAGGGAAATCACTAAAAACATGTTAAAAGGAAATAAAAATGATATACCAAGGGGAGACAATTGAGAACAATGGAGAATCCTATAAATTATCAATTAAAAACCAAAGAAGACAAACAAGAGGTAAAAAGAAGCAAAGAACAAATGTAATGTTTAGAAAACAGTTACAAAGATGGCAGAATTCAATCCAACTATATCAAAAGCCACTTATAAATGGACTAAACAATTAAAAGCCCAAGATTGTCAGACAAGAGAAACAAACCTAATCATCTGTCATCTAGAAGAAAGGCATTTTAAATATAAAGACTGCAGATAAAGGAAAGCAGTGGTAAGTGATGTAAGATGCTTAACATCAAAATTAAGCTGGAGTAACTGTATTAATTTCAGATAAAGTAGACTATCAGAGATAAAGAAAGATATTACATAATGATAGAGGGAAGTCAGTTCTCCAAGAGCACACCAAAAATTATAAACCCATTGGTACCTAACAAAAGAGCATCAAAATGCATGAGGCAATAATTAATAGAATAGAAAGGAGAATAGATTAGTCTGCTATTATATTTGCAGACTTCAACACAACTCTGTCAGTAATTGATAGATTAGGCAGGCCAAAAATCAGTAAAAACGTAAGTGACCTGGACAGCACTATAAATCAATTTGATCAAATTGACATAAATAGAATACTCCATCAAAGAACAGGAGAATACTCATTTTTCTCAAGAACACGTGAAATAGTCACCAAAATAGAATGATACACTAGGCCATGACATACATCTTAACATTTTTAAAAGAATAGAAATCATGCGGAGTATGCTTTTAGACTGCCACAGAATTAAACAAGAAGTCAGTACCAGAAAGATAGCTGGAAAACACCCAACTATTTGGATATTAAACAGCACACTTCTAATTAATCACTAGGTCAAATAAGTTTCCAAGAAATTTTAAAATATGTTAAACTGAAAAATAACATGAAAATGTTCTTAGCGATCTATAGCATTAACTACTTATATTAAAAAGAAGAGAAATTTACAGTTGATTTCCGAAACATCCACCTAAGAAACTACAGTAAGAACAAATTGAAACTAAAGCAAGCAGAGGAAGTAAATTATAAAAACTAGAGGAGGAATCAACAAAAGTCAAAACAGGAAAACACAAGAAAATGAATAAATCAAAGTGTTTATTTAAAAAGATTAATAAAAGTTGATAAGGCTCTACACAGCCTACACCTGAAAAAGAAAAATGATGCAAATTACAAATATCAGGAATGAGAGAGAGATCATTACTACTACTCTCAAGGACAGTAAAAGGATAAAAACAAGTACTATGAACAACTATATACCCCAAAATTTGATAACGGATAAAATGATCTACAAAGGTCCGTCTAGTCAAGGCCATGGTTTTTGCAGTGGTCATGTATGGATGTGAGAGTTGGACTATGAAGAAAGCTGAGTGCCAAAGAATTGATGCTTTTGAACTGTGGTGTTGGAGAAGACTCTTGAGAGTCCTTGTTCTGCAAGGAGATCCAACCAGTCCATCCTAAAGGAGATCAGTCCTGGGTGTTCTTTGGAAGGACTGATGCTAAAGCTGAAACTCCAGTACTTTGGCCACCTCATGTGAAGAGTTCTCATTGGAAAAGGCTCTGATGCTGGGAGGGATTGAGGGCAGGAGGAGAAGGGGACAACAGAGGNGCAGGAGGAGAAGGGGACGACCCAGGATGAGATGGCTGGATGGCATCACGGACTCGATGGATGTGAGTCTGAGTGAACTCCGGGAGTTGGTGATGGACAGGGAGGCCTGGTGTGCTGCATTTCATGGGGTTGCAAAGAGTCGGACACGACTGAGTGACTGAACTGAACTGAACTGAAAATGATCTAATGTTTTAAATTATAAAAATTTCCATATCTCACTTGAGAAATAGATATTCTGAATAGTACAACATAACTATTAAAGAAACAAAGTTCACTATTTACAATTTTCCAAAAATGAAATCACCAGGTCCAGGTAGTTTTACTGGTGAATTCTATTGAACTATTAAGGAAAAAATGATACCACATTTTTGAATTTTTTAAATTCTCCACAGTATCTTTTAAAATGTTTTCTTCGTGAGGAAACACATCCCAGCTAGTTTTCAGTTCAGTTCAGTTCAGTCGCACAGTCGTGTCCGATTCTTTGCGACCCCATGAATCGCAGCACACCAGGCCTCCCTGTCCATCACCAACTCCCAGAGTTCACTCAGACTCACGTCCGTCGAGTCAGTGATGCCATCCAGCCATCTCATCCTCTGTCATCCCCTTCTCCTCCTGCCTTCAATCTTTCCCAGCATCAGAGTCTTTTCAAATGAGTCAGCTGTTTGTGTCAGGTGGCCAAAGTATTGGAGTTTCAGCTTCAGTATCAGTCCTTTCAATGAATATTCAGAACTGATTTCCTTTAGGATAGACGGCATGGATCTCCTTGCTATCCAAGGGATTCTCATGAGTCTTCTCCAACACCACAGTTCAAAAGCATCAATTCTTCGGTGCTCAGCTTTCTTTACAGTCCAACTCTCACAGCCATACATGACCACTGGAAAAACCATAGCCTTGACTAGATGGACCTTTGTTTGCAAAGTAATGTCTCTGCTTTTTAATAAGCTGTCTATGTTGGTCATAACTTTTCTTCCAAGGAGCAATCAATCATCTTTTAATTTCAAGGCTACAGTCACCATCTGTAGTGATTTTGGAGCCCCCAAAAATAAAGTCTGTCACCATTTCCACTGTTTCCCCGTCTATTTGCCGTAAAGTGATGGGACTGGATGCCATGATCTTAGTTTTCTGAATGTTGAGTTTTAAGCCAACTTTTTCACTCTCTTCTTTCACTTTCATCAAGAGGTTCTTTAGTTCTTCATTTTATGCCATAAGGGTGGTGTCATCTGCATATCTGATGTTATTGGTATTTCTCCGAGCAATCTTGATTCTAGCCTGTGCTTCATCCAGTCCAGCATTTCACATGATGTACTCTGCATCTAAGTTAAATAATCAGGGTGACAATATAAAACCTTGACGTACAATCTTTTCCTGATTTGGAACCAGTCTGTTATTCCATGTCCAGTTCTAACTGTTGCTTCTTGACCTGCATACAGATTTCTCAGGAGACAGGTCAGGTGGTCTGGTATTCCCATCTCTTTAAGGATTTTCCATAGTTTGTTGTGATCCACACAGTCAAAAACTTTGGCATAGTCAATAAAGCAGAAGTAGATGTTTTTCTGGAACTCTCTTGCTTTTTTGATGATCCAACAGATGTTGGCAATTTGATCTCTGGTTTCTTTGCCTTTTTCTAAATCCAGCTTGAACATCTGGAAGTTCATGGTTCACGTACTGTTGAAGCCTGGCTTGCAAAATCTTGAGCATGACTTTGCTAGCATGTGAGATGAGTACAATTGTGTGGCAGTTTGAGCATTCTTTGACATTGCCTTTCTTTGTGATTGGAATGAAAACTGACCTTTTACAGTCATGTGGCCACTGCTGAGTTTTCCAAATTTGCTGGCATATTGAGTGCAGCACTTTCACAGCATCATCTTTTAGGATTTGAAAGAGCTCAACTGGAATTCCATCACCCCCACTAGCTTTGTTCATAGTGATGCTTCCTAAGGCCCACTTGACTTTGCATTCCAGGATGTCTAGCTCTAGGTGAGATAACCACACCATCGTGGCTATCTGGGTCATGAAGATCTTTTTTGTATAGTTCTGTGTAGTTCTGTGTATTCTTGCCACCTCTACTTAATATCTTTTGCTTCTGTTAGGCCCATACCATTTCTGTCCTTTATTGTGCCCATCTTTGCATGAAAATTTCCCTTGGTATCTCTAGTTTTCTTGAAGAGATTTCTAGTCTTTCCCATTCTGTTGTTTTCCTCTATTTCTTTGCACTGATCACTGAGGAAGGCTTTCTTATCTCTCCTTGCTATTCTTTGGAACTCTCCGTTCAAATGGACATAGCTTTCCTTTTCTCCTTTGCCTTTCACTTCTCTTCTTTTCTCAGCTATTTGTAAGGCCTCCTCAGACAACCATTTTGCCTTTTTGCATTTCTTTTTCTTGAGGAGGGTCTTGATCACTGCCTCCTGTACAATGTCACGAATCTCTGTATATAGTTCTTCAGGAGCTCTATCAGATCTAATCTCTTGAATTTGTCACTTGCACTGTATAATCATAAGGGATTTGATTTAGGTCATACATGGTCTAGTGGTTTTCCCTATTTTCTTCAATTTAAGTCTAAATTTGGCAATAAGGAGTTCATGATCTGAGCCACAGTCAGCTCCCAGCCTTGTTTTTGCTGACTGTATAGAACTTCTCCATCTTTGGCTGCAAAGAATATAATCCATCTGATTTCAGTATTGACCATCTGGTGATATCCATGTGTAGAGTCTTCTCTTTTGTTGTTGGAAGAGGATGTTTGCTATGACCGTGCGTTCTCTCAGCAAAACTCTTGTTAGCCTTGTTAGCCTGCTTTGTTTTGTACTCCAAGGCCAAATTTGACTGTTACTCCAGGTATCTCTTGACTTCTTACTTTTGCATTCCAGTCCCCTATAATGAAAAGAACATCTTTTGGGGTGTTAGTTATAGAAGGTCTTGTAGGTCTTCATAGAACCATTCAACTTCAGCTTCTTCAGCATTAGTGGTTGGAGCATAGGCTTGGATTACTGTGATATTAAATGGTTTGCTTTGGAAATGAACAGAGATCATTCTGCAGTTTTTGAGATTGCAGTACTGCAATTGGACTCTTTTGTTGACTATGATGGCTACTCCATTTCTTCTAAGGGATTCTTGCCCACAGTAGCAGATATAATGTTCATCTGAGTTAAATTCACCCATTCCAGTCTATTTTAGTTCACTGATTCCTAAAATGTCAGTTTTCACTCTCGCCATCTCCTGTTTGACCACTTCCTATTTGCCTTGATTCATGGACCTAACATTCCAGGTTCCTATGCAATATTGCTCTGTACAGCATCGCAGTTTACTTCCATCACTAGTCACATCCACAACTGGGTGTTGTTGTTGCTTTGGCTCCATCTCTTCAGTCTTTCTGGAGTTGTTTCTCCACTGATCTCCAGTAGCATATTGGGCATCTACCAACCTGAGGAGTTCATCTTTCAGTGTCCTATCTTTTTGCCTTTTTATACTGTTCATGGGGTTCTCACGGCAAGAATACTGTAGTTGTTTGCTATTCCCTACTCCAGTGGACCAAGTTTTGTCAGAACTCTCCACCATGACCTGTCTGTCTTGGGTGGCCCTAGATGGCATGGTTCACAGTTTCATTGAATTAGACAAGGCTGTGGTCCATGTGATCAGATTGGTTAGTTTTCTGTGATTGTTGTTTTCAGTCTTTCTGCCCTCTGATTGAGAAGAATAAGAGGCTAATGGAAGCTTCCTGATGGGTGAGACTGAGGGGGAAACTGGGTCTTGTTCTGATGGGCAGGGCCATGCTCAGTAAATTTTTAATCCAATTTTCTGTTGAAGTGGAGAAGAAAAGGACAACCCACTCCAGTACTCTTGCCTGGAGAATTCCGTGGATGGAGGAACCTCGTAGGCTATAGTCCAAGGGGTCACAGGGAGTCGGGCAGGATTGAGTGACTTCACTTTCACTTTCACTTTCTGTTGAAGGGCGGGGCTGTGTTCCCTCCCTGGTGTTTGCCCTGAGGCCAGACTATGGTGGAGGTAATGAAGATAATGGCTGCCTCCTTCCAAAGGTCCCATGCTCGTCCTGCTACACTCAGTGCCCCCAGTGCTGCAGCAGGCCACCACCAGCCCACGCCTCTGCCGGAGACTCCTGGACACTCCTGGGCAAGTCTGGGTCGGTCTCTTGTGGGGCCACTGCTCCTTTCTCCTGGGTCCTGGTGCACACAAGGTTCTGTTTGTGCCCTCCCAGCGTCTGTTTTCCAGTCCTGTGTAAGTTCTGGCAGCTCTATGGTGGGTTAATGGCAACCTCCTCCAGGAGGGCCTATGCCAGACCCAGGTCTGCTGCACCCAGAGCCCCTGCCCCCACAGCAGTCCACTGCTGACCCGGACCTCCTCAGAGACACCCAAACACAGTTCTGTCTCAGTCTCTGTGGGGTCTCTGGGTCCTGGTGCGTACAAGTACGTTTGAGCCTTCTGAGAATCTCTGGCGGCTATGGGGTTTGATTCTAAATGCAATTTCGCCCCTCCTACCATCTTACTGGAGCTTCTCCTCTGCCTTTGGACGAGGGATATCTCCTCAAAGTCACTCCAGCACTGCGTAGCCACCACTTCAGTGCTTCAACCTGCTGCTGCTGCTGCTGCTAAGTTGCTTCAGTCATGTCCGCCTCTGTGCGACCCCATCGACGGCAGCCCACCAGGCTCCACCATCCCTGGGATTCTCCAGGCAGGAACACTGGAGTGGGCTGCCATTTCCTTCTCCAATGCACGAAAGTGAAAAGTGAGAGTGAAGTCACTCAGTCGTGTCCAACTCTTAGTGACCCCATGGACTGCAGCCTACCAGGCTCCTCCGTCCTTGGGACTTTCCAGGAAAGAGTACTGGAGTGGGTTGCCATTGCCTGAGCCCCATGCAAATATCTCAAACATAAATAAAAGATTTTAATAAAATATGAGTAAATTGACTCTAGTAACATACAAAAAGCTTAATAGAGCACTATTGAGCAGGATTCATTCTGGCGAGTCAAGGATAATTTGATATCATAGAATAAATGAAATTCATTATGTTGACAGAATGAGAAAAATGATATTCTCATATCAACAAATATAGACATTTAACAAAATCAGCACCCATTTAGGATTTTTAGAAACTAGGATAAAGGGAATTTCCTTAGCCAATGAAGTATATATTAAAGAGCCCCTATCAGTTCAGTTCAGTCACTCAGTCGTGTCTGACTCTTTGCGACCCCATGAATCGCAGCACGCCAGGCCTCCCTGTCCATCACCAAATCCCAGAGTTCACTCAGATTCACGTCCATCAAGTCAGTGATACCATCTAGCCATCTCATCCTCAGTCGTCCCCTTCTCCTCCTGCCCCCAATCCCTCCCAGCATCAAAGTCTTTTCCAATGAGTCAACTCTTCATATGAAGTGGCCAAAGTACTGGAGTGTCAGCTTTAGCATCATTCCTTCCAAAGAAATCCCAGGGGTGATCTCCTTCAGAATGGACTGGTTGGATCTCCTCGCAGTCGAAGGGAATTTCAAGAGTCTCCTCCAACACCACAGTTCAAAAGCATCAATTCTTCACAGCTCAGCCTTCTTCACAGTCCAACATCCATACATGCCTACTGGAAAAACTATAGCCTTGACTAGACGGACCTTAGTCGGCAACGTAATGTCTCTGCTTTTGAATATGCTATCTAGGTTGGTCATAACTTTTCTTCCAAGGAGTAAGAGTCTTTATAGCTAACACTATAAGAAACTGAATACTTTATTCCTAAGTTTTGGACCAAAAAAATGATGCCCTTTGTTACTACATATGTTGAATGTTATAAAAGAAATCCCAGGTAGTACAATAAGAGAAAAAAATAAAAGTTATAGAACTTGTAAAGATTAAACTATTCTTATTCACAATCACATGTCTATGTAGAAACTCATAAAAAACAAACCCTTGGAATTAAGAGTTTACAGGATACAAGGCCAGTGTGCAAAAGTCAATTACTTTTCCTTTATATAAGCAAAGAGCCAATTCATTGGAAAAGACCCTAATGCTGGGAAAGATTGAGGGCAAGAGAAGGGAGTGACAGCAGATGAGATGGTGGGATGGCATCACTGACTCAGTGGACATGACTTTGAGAAAACTTAGGGAGATAGTAAAGGATAGGGGAGCCTGGCATACTGCAGTTGTTGGGGGTCACGAAGAGTCAGACACGACTTAGTGACTGGACAACAACAACAACATAAGCAAAGAAACAACAAACTTTAAAAAATTTTAAAACACCATGTAAATTAAAAAAATATGTACAGGATCTATATGTAGAAAACTATAAAACACTGAAAAGACAAATCACAAAAGATCTAGATAAATGAATAAATATTCGACATTCATACATTAGAAGTTTCATAATTGTCAGTTCTTTCTAGTTTGTTCTATAGAGTTAATACAATCCCAAAGTCCTGGCAGCTTTTTTGGTAATTAATTCTAAAATTTATAGGGAAAATCAAAAGACCCAGAATAGTTCCAAAATACTGAATCAAGGAGAACAAAGTTGCAGTGATCACATACGAAACTTCAAGACATAATAGCTGGAGGAGACAAAATGTCAGAGTAGAAGGACTTGAGCTCACCTCCTCTTGCAAAAACATCAAAATCAGACCTAACTGCTGAACAATCATCAACAAAAATGACTCGAGTCTACCAACAAGGATATTCTCCATCCAAAGAAGCCACAACAAGGTGGTAAGAAAGGTGCTCTCTCGATAGAATCAAATCCCATACCAGGATAGGTGACCCACAAAGTGAAAAATAATTATGTCACAGAGTTTCTCCAATAGGAGGAAGTTTTGAGCCTCATGCCAGGCTCCCCAGCCTGACATTCAGCCATGGGGAGGAGGAGCCCTCAGAGCATTTGCCTTTAAAGGCCACTGGGGCTTGAGTACAGGAGCTTCACAGGGTTGGGGTAAACAGGGAGTCAACTCTTAGAAAATGCACAAGGTTTCACATGCACTGAGACCCAGGAAAAGCAGTGACTCCACAGGAGCCTGGGACAGACCTACCTGCTGGTCTTGGACAGTCTCTTTTGCAGGCAGGGGTTGGCTGTGGTTTACAGCGGGGACACAGACACGGGTGGTAGAGGACCCAGGAACTACTCCTCAGTGTGAGCTCTCCCAGAGGTTGCCATTTGGCACAGAGATGGAGCGCCACCCACTGCCAGCAGGCTCCAGTGCTGGGAAGCCTCAGGTCAGATGTCCAAAAGAGTGAGAACACAGCCCCACCCATCACCAGAAAGGCTGTCTAAAGTCTTCCTGAGCTATCAGAACACCTCTGGGATTAAGCCAATAATACAGACAAGCTAGAAGAAATGGACAAATTCTTAGAAAGAAACAACCCTCCAATAGTGAACCAGGAAGAAATAGAAAATATAAACCAGGGCAATCACAAATAACTGAAATCGAAACAAACAAGAATACTGGAGTCGGTAGCTTATCCATTCTCCAGGAAATCTTCCCAACCCAGGAATCAAAACGGGGTCTCCTGCATTGCAGGCAGATTCGTTACAAGCTGAGCTGCCAGGGAAGCCCAAACTAAAGTCTAAGAGAACATAAAGTCTATTCCCCAATCAAATAAGCTGAAGTTGAACAGTTCTATAAAGACCTGCAAGCCCTTCTAGAACTAACGCCAAAAAAAGATGTGTAGGGGATTGGAAGGCAAAAGAGGAAGCCAATAGATACCTAGAGTAACAGGCAAGTTTGGCCTTGGAGTGCAAAATGAAGCAGGGCAAAGGCTAATAGAGTTTTGCCAAGAGAATGCACTGGTCATAGCAAACCCCTCTTCCAACAACACAAGAGATGACTCTACACATGGACATCACCAGCTGATCAATGCCAAAATCAGACTGATTATGTTCTTTGCAGCCGAAGATGGAGAAACTCTACACAATCAGCAAAAACAAGACCAGGAGATGACTGTGCCTCAGATCATGAACTCCTTATTGCAAATTCAGACTTAAATGAAGAAAGTAGGGAAAACCACTAGCAATTCAGGTATGACCTAAATCACATCCCTTATGATTATACAGTGGAGGTGTCGAATAAATTCAAGGGACTAGATCTGGTAGACAGAGTGCCTGAAGAACTATGGACAAAGGTTCATAACATTGCACAGGACACTGCGACCACAACCATCCCCAAGAAAAATGAAAGAAGCAAAGTGGTTGTCTGAGAGGGATTTAGAAATACCTAAGAAAAGAGAATTGAAAGGCAAAGGAGGAAAGGAAAGATATACCCATCTGAGTGCACAGTTTCAAAGAACAGCATGGAGAGATAAGACAGCCTTCCTAAGTGATCAGTGAAAAGAAATAGTGGGAAACGATAGAATGAGAAAGACTAGAAATCTCTTCAAGAAAATTAGAGATGGCCAAAGGAACATTTTATGCAAAGATGGGCATAATAAAGAGCAGAAACAGTATGGACCTAATAGAAGCAGAACATATTAAGAAGAGGTGGCAAGAACTATACCAAAAAAGATCTTAATGAGCTGGATGACCATGATGGTATGATCATTCACCTATAGCCAGACATCCTGGAGTGTGAAATCAAGTGGGCCTTAGGAAGCTTACTATGAACAAAGCTAGTAGAGGCAATGGAATTACAGCTGACCCATTTGAAATCCTAAAAGATGGTGCTGTTAAACTGCTGCACTCCATATGCCAGCAAATTTGGAAAACTCAGCAGTGGCCATAGGACTAGAAAAGATCAGTTAGTTTTCATTCCAATCCCAAAGAAGGGCAATGCCAAAGAATATTCAAACTGCCACACAATTGCACTCATTTCACATGCTAGCAAGGTCACACTCAAAATCCTCCAAGCTAGGCTTCAACAGTATATGAACTGAGAACTTCCAGATGTTCAAGCTGGATTTAGAAAAGGCAGAGGAACCAGAGACCAAATTGTCAACATTTGTTGGACCACAGAAAAAGCAAGAGACATCCAAAAAGATCTACTTCTGCTTCACTGACTACACTAAAGCCTTTGACGGTCTGGATCATAACAAACTGGAAAATTCTTAATGAGATGGGAATACTGGACCACCTTACCTGCCTCCTGAGAAACCTGTTTGCAGGTCGAGAAGTAACAGTTAGAACCGGAGATGGAACAACAGACTGGTTCAAGATTGGAAAAGGAATACATCAAGGGTGTATGTTGTCACCCTGCTTATTTAACTTATATGCAGATTACATCGTGTGAAATGCCAGGCTGGATGAAGGACAAGTTGGAATCAAGATTGCTGGGAGAAATATCAATAACCTCAAGTATGCAGATGACATCTGCCCTCAATCTTTCTCAGCACCATGGTCTTTTCCCGTGAGTTGGCTCTTTACATCAGTTGGCCAGAGTATTGGAGCTTCAGCTTCGACAGAAAGTGAGGAGGAACTAAAGAGCCTCTTGATGAAGGTGAAAGAGGAGACTGAACAAGCTGGCTTAAAACTCAACATTCAAAAAACTAAGATCATGGCACCTGTTCCCATCACTTCATGGCAAATAGATGGGGAAACAATGGAAACAGTTGACAGACTGTTTTCTTGGGCTCCAAAATTACTACAGATGGTGACTGAAGCCATGAAGTTAAAAGATGCTTGCTTCTTGGAAGAAAAGCTATGACAAACCTAGACAGCACATTAAAAAGCAGAGATGTCAATGTTTGGCAAAACCAATACAATATTGTAAAGTAAACTAAAGTTAAAATAAAAATTAAAAAAAAAAAGAAAAACATTAAAAAAAAAAAAAAAAAANAAAAGCAGAGATGTTACTTTACCAACAAAGTCCTGTATACTCAAAGCTATGGTTTTTCCAATAGACATGTATGGATGTGAGAGCTGGACCATATAGAAGGCTGAACACCCAAGAATTGATGCTTTTGAACTGTGACATGAAAATTAATGCTTTTGCAGTCCACAGTTGGACTGCAAGGAGATCCAACCTGTCAATATTAAATGAAATCAATCCTGAATATTCATTGGAAGGACTGATGCTAAAGCTGAAGCTCCAGTACTTTGGCTACTTGATGCAAAGAACTGACTCACTGGGAAAGACCCTGATATGGGAAAGACTGAGGGCAGGAGAAGGGGATGACAGAGAATGAGATGGTTGGATGGCATCACGCACTCAATAGACATTAGTTTGAGTAAGCTCCAGGAGATGGTGAAGGACAGGGAAGCCTGGCATGCTGCAGTTCATGGGGTCACAAAGAGTCAGACATGATTGAGCTACAAAACTACAAAGGATAAGATGACTTCATAGGTAAATTCTTCCAGTCATTTAGAGACAGTTAATACCACTGTCTGTGAAACTGTTCTCAAAAAATTGCAGAGGAAGGAACCCTCCCAAACTCATTCTATAAAGACAAAAATCACCCTGATACCAAAACCCGGCAAAGATACCACAATAAAAGAAAATTACAGCCCCATATCACTGACGAACACAGACATGAAAATTCTCAACAAAGTACCAAGCAAACCAAATCCAACAATGTATCAAAAAGAACAATCAACTGTGATTGATCGCAAGGATGCAAGGATTTTTCAGTATTTACAAATCAATCAGTTTGTTAACACTACATCAATAAATTTAAGAATAAAAACCATAGTATCATCTCAAGAGATGCAGAAAAAGCTTTTGACAAAATTCAACCCCAATTTATGATAAAACTCTCTCAAAAGTGGGCATAAAGGAAACCTTAACATAATAAAGATCGTATATGATAGACCTACATCTAAAATCATACTCAATGGTGAAAAGCTAAAAATATTTCCCTCTAAGATCAGGAAGAAGAAACGAATGTCTACTCTTGCCATTTTTATTTAATACAGTTTTGGAATTCCTAGCCATGGAAATCAAAGAAGTAGAAAAAAGGAATCCAAATTGGAAAAGAAATAAAACTATCACTGTTTGCAGATGACATGATATGATACATAGAAAATCCTAAAGATGCTACCAGGTAACTTCAAGAGCTCATCCATGAAAAGCTGCAGGAGACAAAATTAACACACAGAAATCCCTTGGATTCCTATACACTAACAATGAAAAATCAGAGAGAAATTAATGAATCAATCCCATTTACCCTTGTAACAAAAATAATAAAATACCTAGGAATAAACCTACCTAAGGAAGCAAAATACCTGTATTCAGAAAATTATGAGGGAGGCCCGGCGTGCTGTAATTCATGGGGTCGCAAAGAGTCGGACATGACTGAGCGACTGAACTGAACTGAACTGAATGACAGAAATCAAAGACAACATCAATGAAAAGAAATGCCATGTTCTTGGATTGGAAAATCAATATTGTCAAAATGACTATACTACCCAAACTAATCTACAGATTCAGTGCAATTCCTATTAAATTACTAGTTACATTTTTTACAGAACAAAACATTTTTAAATGTGTATGAAGACTCAAAAGAGCCTGAAGAATCAAAATAATTGTGAGAAAGAAAAATGGAGCTGAGGAATCAGGAATCCTGACTTCAGTATTCAAAACAGTATGGCACTGGGACAAAACCTAAATAGTGATCAATGGAACAGGATGGAAAGCCTAGAAATAATCCCATGTGCCTGTAGTCAATTAATCTGTGACAAAGGAAACAAGAATATACAATGGAGAAAAGACAGTCTCTTCAGTAGATGCTGCTGGAAAAACTAAACAGCCATGTGTAAAGAATGAAACTAGAACACTCTCTAACACCATACGCAAAAGTAAACTCAAAATGGATTTAAGACCTAGATGTAAGGCTGGACACTGTAAAACTCCTAGAAGAAAATATAGAAAGGACTCTTTTTGACATAAATCACAGCAGTATCTTTTGGGATCCACCTCTTAGAGTAGTGAAAATAAAAACAAAAATAAATGGATCCTAATGAAACTTAAAAGCTTTTGCATAGCAAAGGAAACCATAAAATGAAAAAACAATCCACAGAATGGGAGAAAAATTTGCAAATGGAGTGACCAACAGGGATTAATCTCCAAGATATACAAGCAACTCATGTGGCTCAATATCAGAATGGTAATCATCAAAAAGTCTACAAACAATATCTGCTAGAGAGTCCATCACCAACTCCCGGAGTTCACTCAGACTCACGTCCATCGAGTCACTGATGCCATCCAGCCATCTCATCCTCTGTCGTCCCCTTCTCCTCCTGCCCCCAATCCCTCCCAGCATCAGAGTCTTTTCCAATGAGTCAACTCTTCTCATGAGGTGGCCAGAGTACTGGAGTTTCAGCTTCAGCATCATTCCTTCCAAAGAAATCCCAGGGCTGATCTGCTTCAGAATGGACTGTTTGGATCTCCTTGCAGTCCAAGGGACTCTCAAGAGTCTTCTCCAACACCACAGTTCAAACGCATCAATTCTTCAGCACTCAGCCTTCTTCACAGTCCAACTCTCATGTTCATACATGACCACAGGAAAAACCATACTCTTGACAAGACGGACCTTAGTCGGCAAAGTAATGTCTCTGCTTTTGAATATGCTGTCTAGGTTGGTCATAACTTTTCTTCCAAGGAGTAAGCATCTTTTAATTTCATGTCTGCAGTCACCATCTGCAGTGATTTTGGAGCCCCCAAAAAATAAAGTCTGACACTGTTTCCACTGTTTCCCCATCTATTTCCCACGAAATGATGGGACCAGATGCCATGATCTTCGTTTTCTGAATGTTGAGCTTTAAGCCAACTTTTTGACTCCCCTCTTTCACTTTCATCAAGAGGCTTTTTAGTTCCTCTTCACTGTCTGCCATAAGGGTGGTGTCATCTGCATATCTGAGCTTATTGAAAAGGGAATTCCCCTGTACTGTTGGAAATGAAAACTGGTCTCATTCATTATGGAGAACAGTACGGATGTTCCTTAAAAAACTGAAAATAGAGCTACTATACCCCACTCCTGGCATAAATCCTGAGAAAACTATTGTTTGCAGGGATGCATGCATCCACTGCTCATTATAGCACTTTTTACAGTAGCCAGAACATGGAAGCAACCTAAATGTCCATTGATAGATATGAGTGGATAAAGAAGATGTGATACACACATACACACAAACACACACAATGGAATGTTACTCAGCCATTAGAAATGAAATAATGCCATTGGTAGAACATGGTTGGATCTAGAAATTATCATACTACTTGAAGTAAGTCAGAGAAAGACACATATCCATCACTTATATGTGGAATCTAAAAAGATGATACAAATAAACTTATTTATAAAACAAAAAACAGATTCACAGACTTCAAAAACAAATTTCTGGTTACCAAAGGGGAAAAGTCAGGGAAAGGACAAATTCAGAGGTTGGGAGGTTGGGATTAACATATACACACCACTGTATACAATGTATAGTCAACAAGGACCTACTGTATTCTGCAAGGTACTCTGCTCAATCTTGTGTAATAATCTATATGGGAAACAAAACTGTAAACCAGTGGATATATATCTAAATTAATCAGTTTTCTATATACCTGAAACTAAAAGCATTGTAAATCAAATATATCCTAATGTAAAAGAAAGATTAAATTAAAAAAAAAGACATAATATGTCTTACGCTTCATTTTAGAGATAGTACAGTTTTGGTGAAAGAATAAATGTATTGATCAATGGAAGGGAATAAAGATACCACAGGAACCTAATCACCTGACTTTTGACAAAGATGCAAAGGCAATTGAGTGGGGAAAGAATAGTCTTTTCAACAAACAGTACTGAAACTATTAGACATCTCTCTATATAGACACAAATCTCACAACTTAAATAAAATTAACTCAAAATGTATACAGACCTAAATGTTGAATGAAAACTATAAAACATCTAGAAGAAAACTAGTATGATATTCACTGGTTATGACTTTTTAGATACAAAAACACAATAATCCATGAATAAAATGACCCCAAGTTGGATGTTATTAAAATTTAAAACTTGCTCTGTGAAATACACGGTTAAGAGAATGAGAAACCATAGACTGCTAGAAAATATTTGCAACTCACATATCTAATAAAGGACTTGTATCCAGAATGTACAAAGAATTCTTAAAACTTAGCAATGAAAAAAAGAAACAGTTTTAAAAGATCAAAATATTAAGCACACCAGCAAAATGGATATGCAAATGACAAGCATATGAAATGACCCTCAGTATCATATTTCACTGTTGTTGTTTAACCATTTTGTCAACTTTTTTGCAACCCCATGGACTGTAGCCTGCTAGGCTCCTCTGTCCGTGAAATTTCCCAGTCAAGAATACTGGAGTAAGTTGTTGCTTCCTACTCCAGGGTTCTTCCAGACCCAGGGATCAAACCCACATATCCTGCATTACAGGCTGAATCTTTACCACTGAGCTACCTGGAAAGCCCCATATGTCATTAGGGAAATGAAAATTAAGACAATAATGAGATGCCACCATCAAAACAATGAGATATCACTACACGCCTATTAGGACAGCTAGAACAAAAACCCAAGACAAAGTCTGACAACTAAATGCTAGTGGGAATGTGGGAAAACATGAGCTCTCATTCACTGGAAACAAGTTGTAAAGTTTGTGTTTGTTTTTCAGATAAAGCATATTTCAATTGTGGTAAATATACATTATGTAAAATTTCCCATGTTGATTATTTTTAAGTGTATAGTTCAGTGGCATTAACAGAGGATATTCACGTTATTATGTAATCATCACCACCATTCATCTCAGGATCTTTTTTCAACTTCCTAGACGGAAGCTCCATATCCATTAAAAATTTATTTCCCATTCCTCCCTCCCTCAAACATCATTCTCCAATAAAAGAAACTAGGACTTCCAGGAGAAAGGACAGTTTTGAAAGCCAAGGCAAGAATATACAGGATGAGCCTGGAGTACCTCATCATGTCAGAAGGTAAGGAAAAATAAAAACCAACAACATATGTCAGAGGGACATAGAAGCAACAGAAAGAGCTCCGAATGTCCAAAGCTGAAACCTTGAGCAATAAAATAAATAATGTGTATTAGAATATAACCCAGTGTATAAATCTAAACCTAAATATCTTTGAGCCTATAGTGATATAATAAATAATTAATAGGGACAGGCAAATCTCCCATACAGAAGAATTCCTAACAATATATATAGTTACCCTCTCATGAAATAGGTGGATCGTAATTCCTCACTCCCTTAATTGTGGGAGGGACTGACTTCCTTCTAAATAACACAGTATAGAAAAAACTGAGGAGTAACTTTACAGCGAAGAAAGTTGACAAAACTGCCTCAGCCATGTGATTAAATTTAGCATCTTGAGTGATAAGTCATATGGGCAGCATGTGCACTTATGATGTGATAAGGCTAGCACTTTGCAGATACTGTAGTCTTCTAAAGACCTGGAAGTCCTGTTTAATCATGAGGGGGATTAAAAAAAAAATCAGACAAACCCCAATTGAGAAACATGCTTCTCGATACCTGACCAGTATTCCTCTAAAGTGTCAAAGTCATTAAAAACAAGAAATATTTGAGAAATTGTCATACTCTAAAGAGCCATTATTCTAGATGGAATCCTGGGACAGATAAAGAACAACAGGTACAAGCTAAGTAAACCTGAGTAGTTTGGACTTTAGTTAGCAATAGTGAGTCAATTTGTCAATCAGTTTTTAAAAACAAGCTAATGAAAGATGACTAGTTCTGTTCTAGAGCATGAATGATTAAGGTCTATAAAACAAGACACATTAATACTAACTTTCCATATTCAACCCTCAGAAGTTTAATAAATGCAATAAACTATCAAAAATATTTGATCTTTTCTTTCAATCCCATTTCTCATTTCCTCAAGGTCCAATCCTCACAAGCCAGGACTATTCAAGCACATCCCATAGTCATTTGTACTGTGACCCAGTTAAGCCAAGCTATTGGTTTTCCTACAGCTTTTCCTTCCAGAGATCTTTGTGAAAGCTTGAACATTAAGCTTTGTGAAATGACTCTGATTCTTCATTATCTCTGTATCTTGCTCAATGAAGGACATGCGATCCTGGAACTGATTCTAGAATCCATTTCAAAAACAAGGGAAGAGAGGGTAAATGACTGCAAGCAATATGTCCCTGAAGTTTCTTCATTCCCAAGAGGATATTTTTACCAGATGAAGGAATTGTAGATTACTGAAACTGGAAAAAGCCATGGATAAGATCCTTGAACAAGAAGTAAAGATCAAGCCCCATAGAGATTACATGACTTGCCCAAGGTGATAGTTTGTTAGTCTCAGAGAAGAAATAATGCATTTTTCTAAAATAGGATGCTTCTCACATTTTAGGCTTTTAACAAATTTAACCTTTTCCATACAGCTGTTGAGAAAACCTACTGGTTTTACAAGCTAAATCAACACAAGGGACATAGCTCAGAAAATGCCCCCAGACTGCCTCCCTTTTCATTATTGAAAACCACGAGATGAAAGTCTTTAATAACTCACTGCACAAGAGGACCATTACTGTCAGCATATACCACTCAGCCATATATTATAGCTTTTTACCTCTCCACACAAAATTGCTTTGAAATTTACATTTGCTGTAAAGGATTTAAGTCCATCACTATTAATTTTCTTCTACAAATTATGTTTAATTATCACCTCTTTCTACCTAGAAAGAAGCCCCTCTTGTACTGCCATCTCCATATAGCTCTCAAGAAGAGTGTCCTCAGCATGAATCTTTGATGGTGATTTTATACTCCTTCCTTGCCCTTCCTTGTCAAGCGCACACAGCCCACTTAGAGATATGGAAATGAACTCTTTGCCTGGCTCTGCGTTGTTTCTTGCATACATATGAAATCTGGTCTCCCTAAGCAGGAGGAAAAAGGAACATTTTCCCGCTTTAGCCTGTGGAAAATTCGGCTAGAAGCATCCCATTTTAAGATTCAAAGCAGCTTTGAAAGTCCATCCATGATTGATTGCTTAACAGGTCATATATTACATCTAATCTTTCTGATGCTTCAAGAATCATCTTATTTCCTCAGTTTTGGAGCCCTAGAAGAAACTAGATGAAGAGAAATAGAAATCCAAAAATTCTACTTTACTATTTTTTTCCATTTAATTTCTATGCTTCCTTACTACACGGTAGCATACAAATAGCATAGGCTTCGAAGTTAGAAGTACTAGCAGGCCAATCATAACTACCAAAAATTTATGTAACGTCAGGCAGATCACTTATCTCTGAGCCCCTGTTCTCTCAGCCTTAAAGATAAAGCTATCTTAAGTTTAACTAAGATTAGCATGTATTATGTTTGGCACATTCAAGGGATTCAAATGCTAATTGTCCTCTTCCAGATTCAGTGCGGCAGTATTTTTGTCCATAATCAGTCTTCTGTCTGCAACTGATAGAAACTCAACTCAAACTAGCTGAAGCTACAATGGAATTCACTGACTCACATAACCAGGAAGTCCTGGCACGTTTCTGACTTTAGACATAGCTGGATTAAACTTCCCAAACAGTGTTGCTATGGCTCTTAACTCTGTTGATCTCTGCTGGTGGTGCTCTGAACATAAGAACTAACCAAAATGACTGGCAAAATATAACTTACAGATCTCCAGCCCCCTGTCTTACTAGACCCTCAGTGAAGAAATTGCCTCCTACTAATTACATATCAGAGTCTTCCCTGGTGGCTCAGATGGTAAAGCGTCTGCCTGCAATGTGGGAGACTTGGGTTCGATACCTGGGTTGGGAAGATCTCCTGGAGAAGGAAACGGCAACCCACTCCAGTACTCTTACCTGGAGAATCCCACGGACGGAGGAGCCTGGTAGGCTACAGTCCATGGGGTCGCAAAGAGTCGGACACGACTGAGTGACTTCACTTTCACTTTCAATTACATATCAAGTCCAGGGCAGATTCTAATTGGCCTTGCTTGAATCGTGTACCTGCCTCCAACCCAATCACTGTGACCATGGGGAAGGGACAATTCAGTTTGGCCAACATGGGTAATGTCCTATCATTGTGGTAGAGAGCAAAGTGGCATGATTTATAGTCTTAAGATTAAACTCTTAAGAGTTAGGGGCCCTGAAGAAGTCAGAAGAAGGACTATTAAAAATAATACTGAAATAAAGAAATTAAATAAATGACAACCATAAATCAATAAATAAGTACTTGGTGTCTTCATTCACAATCTGAGATTCCTTTTCACTCTAGGTTGTCTTGTTTGGGGATCTACAGTCTATGTCAGGGATTAGCAAACTACAGAGACCAAATGTGACCCACTGCTTGTTCCATAGATAAAATTTTACTGAAACCCAGTCATGCTCTTTCCTTAATGTGTTGTCCATGGTTGTTTTGACACTAGGTTATCAGGGTGGAGTAGTTGCAACAAAGTTCACAGAAACTGCAAAGCTTAAAATGTTTACTCCCTCAATCTTTTCAGGAAAAGTCTGCTGACCCCTAATCTATGTCACAATAACAAGATAACGAGGCAGGAGAACATGCTTATTTAGAATACTTACTTGAAATAAAATAGAGATATTGATGACAATTTTACATAATTTGCATCCACAGTCTGATAGAAGTTAGAAAAATGTATCTTGTCCGAAAAAGTATCCTCCACACAGTAGATGCTCAGTATATATATTGAGTACATATTTAACAGCACAACCATCCACTAAATTCACTCAAGCTCCCAAACTAGTATCTATCCTTAAAGCATCCTTTCCCCTCATACTCCACTTTGTCCGTAACTTCAAATCCTCTTAGCGCTGCCTTCATGATACATTTCAAATACCTCTACTTGGCTCCATCCATAGTACAAGCCAATACCATTTCTTGTCTAGACTAATGCATTCATTTAAAACAATTTTTTTTTAACTAGAGACTAATTACTTTACAATACTGTGGTGGTTTTTGCCATCTATTGACATGAATCAGCCACGGGTGTACGTGTGTCCCCCATCCTGAACCCCCTCCCACCACCCTCCCCATCCCATCCCTCTGGGTTGTCCCAGTGCACCAGCTTTGAGTGCCCTGTGAAACCAGAATTGAAAGAGTCATGTGTACCCCAATGTTCATCACAGCACAGTTTATAATAGCTAGAACATGGAAGCAACCTAGATGTCCATCAGCAGACAAATGGATAAGGAAGTTGTGGTACATATACATGATGGAATATTACTCAGCTATTAAAAAGAACACATTTGAATCAGCTCTAATGGGTGGATGAAACTGGAGCCTATTATACAGAGTGAAGTAAGTCAGAAAGAAAAACACCAATACAGTATATTAATGCATATATATATGAAATTTAGAAATACGGTAATAACAACCCTATATGCAAGACGGCAAAAGAGACATGGATATAAAGAACAGACTTTTGGACTCTGTGGAAGAAGGCAAGGGTGGGATGGTTTGAGAGAATAGCATTGAAACATGTATATTACCATATGTGAAGTAGATGACCAGTCAATTCAGTGCATTCATTTTTTAAACAGTTTCCCTGCTGCTATTCTTGTTGATGTAATAGAAGTAATGCTGAAGTAATGTTGAAGTAATCCCTTCAACATCCAAGAAGGAACCTTTTAAAAACAAATCAGATAATATTTCTTTCTTCCCTACAGCCCTCCAAGGATTTCCTACTTTGTTTAGTCTGAAACCCAACTTCTTGTCCGTGGACCGAAAATCACTACATAAACTGGTCCCTGTCCACCTCTTAACCTTAACCAGATTCACTTTAGCCCTTCTTCCCCATTACAACTATGAAAGACTCCTTTGGTTCCTAGAATATACCATGCTCATTCCCTCTTTAGGAATTTTCCTGTCCCTCCTTCTGCCTGGAACTTTCTGTCCCCGTCTCCACATGGCTGGCTGATCTTGCCTAGTAATTCAGGAATTCAAAAGTCACCTTTTCATTGGAATAAAATATATTGTTTCATAACTTTTATAGAATACTTTATATTGTAGTATTAAAAGTTATGTGATGTTGAAGCTGAAACTCCAGTACTTTGGTCACCTGATGCAAAGAGCTGACGCATTTAAAAAGAAAGACCCTGATGCTGGGAAAGATTGAGAGCAAGAGGAGAAGGGGACAACAGAGAACGAGATGGTTGGATGGCATCACCGACTCAATGGACATGAGTTTGGGTGAACTCTGGGAGTTGGTGATGGACAGGGAGGCCTGGTGTCCTGCAGTCCATGGGACTGCAAAGAGTTGGACATGACTGAGAACTGAACTGAACTGAAAAGTTATGCTCTGTTTTCTAACTGACTACCACATAAATTATGAGGTTTACGTTATGTGTAATTACAAAGTAATTGACATCTGTAGCCTGTTGTTTATGACTAATCATCATATGTCAATAGCCTGACTTTCTAACGTGATCTTGGTGGTGATTGGAGTGATGTGAACATGATGATATATGCTAGGCAAATGACCATTAATGAAATGTTGCAATACAATATTCATATATTTTCTTATTTTCAAAGACTTCTACTGTTTTATAATGAGCTCTAACTCATTTACAAGTTTTGTGAGCTTGCTGTTGAAGTTGACAATCATTGGCTAAAATAGATTTGACACTGATATGTACTATGAAAACATGTTTCTATATCCAGTTAATAAATCAATGAAGCTATATATTTTGACCCAAGAGCTTTTGATGTCAGGTAATGCAGGCAAAAACAAACAAACAATCCTTCATCATGATCAAAATATCAAGTCTCATAAATCTCATGTCTTTTTAGAATAATGTGAGGCAGGAGGTATGTACAGATTTTCTGTTATAGGACATAGTTTTAAATGACCCTGAATATGACCTCGATCTAACAGGGTATTAGCACTACATTTAAAAAAAAAATAAACTTCTGTTGCACTAAGACTAACTTCTGCTGATTCATAGTTATTCTGAATAGCCACAAGTTGAAATGAATATATTAATGCAGGTTAAAACTAAAAAAAAGTGAAAGTGTTAGTCACTCAGTCATGTTTGACATTTTGCAACCCCATGGACTGTAGCCTGCCAGGCTCCTCTGTCTGTGGAACTCCCCAGGTAAGAACACTGGAGTGGGTATCCATTCCCTTTTCCAGGGGACCTTCCCAACTCCAGGATTAAACCCAAGTCCTCCTGCATTGTAATCAGATTCTTCCATCCAAGCAACCAATCCATACCCTTTAGACACAATCCTTCCACAAAGTACTAGCCACCTTACTGAGTATGTCAACCCCATATTTATCCATAAAACCATGTTGAGGTCAGTCAGTTCAGTTCAGTCACTCAGTCATGTCCAACTCTTTGTGACCCCATGAATTGCAGCACACCAGGCCTCCCTATCCATCACCAACTCCCGGAGTTCACTCAGACTCACGTCCATTGAGTCAGTGATGCCATCCAGCCATCTCATCCTCTGTCGTCCCCTTCTCCTCTTGCCCCCAATCCCTCCCAGCATCAGAGTCTTTTCCAGTGAGTCAACTCTTTGCATGAGGTGGCCAAAACTGGAGTTTCAGCTTTAGCATCATTCCTTCCAAAGAAATCCCAGGGCTGATCTCCTTCAGAATGGACTGGTTGGATCTCCTTGCAGTCCAAGGGACTTTCAAGAGTCTTCTCCAACACCACAGTTCAAAAGCATCAATTCTTCGGTGCTCAGCCTTCTTCACAGTCCAACTCTCACTGACTACTGGAAAAACCATAGCCTTGACTAGACGGACCTTTGTTGGCAAAGTAATGTCTCTGCTTCAATGCCATTTAAAAAAAAAATCCAGATACAATGTATACATATGCTTGATTTACAAACAGTATCAGAAACAAGAAATGGGATTTATCTGTCACGATTTTTCTTGGTGACCCCACCTTAGGTCCTGGTGGGAACTGCTTTCTCTCTTCAGTACTCATAAAGCAGCTTATAATTTTCATCCAAAATGTCTCAGATCAATAGTGCATCATACTTTTCAAGAAAACCAAATGCTGCCTCTCTCTTATTCTCTAGCACATCTCTTAATGTTAAGGGATCTTATTTGGAAGCTGCCTTCATAGTTCAGCATGTAAAGGCAGCCATTAAGGAGCTATGCACTCAACTAGAACCACAACTGACCTCCTACCATCTTGCTAATTACCTAGGGTCTTAGTTGCCACACATTCAGTACCAAAGACTTCAGCATGAAAAAACTTTTCTTTGACCAAAAAGACCAAAGGAAAGGTGAGTTTTACCCATTATATACATTGTTATGATAGAGAAGTGTCAAAGAAAGACATCTAGATATTCAGCGGATCAGCTCCAGGGTGGTCAGGGGGGTCCTCCACCCCTGGGCATCTTCCAGCATGGGCTCCAGCCTTCCCTGGAACTTCTTCCTGGCCACTCCACCAGGGCCTTTGCCTTGACCCCTGGCAGCATGTTAACTGACAGCCAACACCCAGTGAAGGTTTACACACTCACTGAGGACCAGTAGTGGGACAAACCAGAACACCAGACATGTCATCCAGCTACGTTGAGTGGCTGAAGGACATGTCCCTGCTAGTTAGGGACTGACAAAACATGGTTCACTGGAGAAGGGAATGCCAAAGCATTTCAATATTCTTGCCTTGAGAACCCCATGAACAGTATGAAACGACAAAAAGATATGACACTGAAAGATGAACTCCTTGGATCAGTAGGTGTCCAATATGCTATGGGAGAAGAGTAGAGAAATAACTCCAGAAAGAATGAAGAGGCTGAGCCAAAGTGAAGACAACACCCAATTGTGGATGTGATGGTGATGGAAGTCTGATGTTGTAAGAACAATATTGCATAGGAACCTGGAATGTTAGGTCCATGAATCAAGGTAAAGTAGAAGTGGTCACACAAGAGATGGCAAGAGTAAACACTGACATTTTAGGAATCAGTGAACTAAAATGGACTGGAATGGGTGAATTTAGTTTAGATGACCACTATATCTACTACTGTAGGAAAGAATCCCTTAGAAGAAATGGAGTAGCCCTCATAGTCAACAGAAGAGTCCAAAATGCAGTACTTGGTTGTAATCTCATAACTGACAATGATGTTGGTTTGTTTCCAAGGCAAACCATTCAACATCACAGCAATCCAAGTCTATGCCCCAAACCACTAATGCTGAAAAACCTGAACTTGAATGGTTCCATGAAGACCTACATGACCTAAAACTAATACCAAAAAAAAAAAAAAAAGATGTCCTTTTCATCATAGGGGACTGGAATGCAAAAGTAGGAAGTCAAGATATAGTGGTGTGTGTGTCAGTCACTCAGTCGTGTTCAATACTGTGACCCCATGGACTGTAGCCCACCAGGCTCCTCTGTCCAAGGGATTCTCCACGCAAGAGTACTGGAGTGGGTTGCCATTTCCTTCTCCACAAGAGATAGTGGGGCAATAGGCAAGTTTGGCTTTGGAAAGAATGAAGCAGGTAAAGGCTAAAAGAGTTTTGCCAAGAGAACGTACAGGTCATAGCAAATACCCTCTTTCAATAACATAAGAGATAACTCTATACATGGACATCACCAGATGGCCAGTATAAATATCAAATTGGTTATATTCTTTGCAGCCAAAGATAGAGAAGCTCTACACAGTCAGAAAAACAAGACCTGGAGCTGACTGTGGCTCAGTTCATCAGTTCCTTATTGCAAAATTCAGGCTCAAATTGAAGAAAGCAGCAAAAACTACTAGGCCATTCAGTGGTTGGATGACCTAAATCAAATCTCTTATGATTATACAGTGGAGGTGAAGAATAGATTAGAGGGACTAGATCTGGTAGAAAGAGTGCCTGAAGAAGAACTGTGGACAGTTTCATAACACTGTACGGGATGTGGTGACCAAAACCATCCCCAAGATAGACAAATTCAAGAAGGCAAAGTGGTTTTCTGAGGAGTTCTTACAAATAGATTAGGAAAGGAGAAATGAAAGGCAAAGGAGAAATGGAAAGATATACCTAACTAAATGCAGAGTTCCAGAGAACAGCAAGGAAAGATAAGAAAGCCTTCTTAAGTGAACAGCTCAAAGGAATAAAGGAAAACAATAGAATGGGAAAGACTAGATATTTCTTTAAGAAAATTGGGGATACCAAGGGAACATTTTGGGAACTGGCTTCCCTAGTAGCTCCTACACCTGCAACGCAGGAGCCATAGGAGATAAGGATTCAATGCCTGGGTCGAGAAGGTCCCCTGGAGGAGGGCTTGGCAATCCACTCCAGTATTCTTGCCTGGAAAATCCCATGGACAGAGGAGCCTGGCAGGCTACAGTCCATAGGGTCGCAAAGAGTTGGACACGACTGAACTGACTTAGCATGCACACATGTAAGGGAACATTCCATGCACAGATAGGTACCATAAAGGACAAAAAGGGCAAGGACCTAACAGAAACAGAAGAGATTAAGAAAAGGTGGCAAAAATACACAAAGCTGTACAAGAAAGCTCTTAATGACCCAGATAACCATGATGGTGTGGTCACTCACATAGAGCCAGACATCCTGGAGTGCTAAGTCAAGTGGGCCTTAGGAAGCATCACTATGAACAAAGCTAATGGAGGTGATGTAATTCCAGCTGAGCTATTTCAAATCCAAAAGATGATGCTATTAAGATGCTGCAATCAATATGGCAGCAAATTTGGAAAACTCAGCAGTGACCACTGGAAAAACTGACTGGAAAAGGTCAGTTTTCATTCCAATCGCAAAGAAAGGCAATGCCAAAGGAGGTTCAAATGACCACACAATTGCGTTCATGTCATATGCTAGAAAAATTATGCTCAAAATCCTTCAAACTACGCTTCAACAGTACATGAACAGAGAACTTCCAGATGTACAAGCTGGATTTAGAAAAGACAGAGGAACCAGAGATCAAACTGCCACCATATGCTGGATCATAGAAAAAGCAAGGGAATCCCCAAAATACATCTACTTCTGCTTCACTGACTATGGCTAAAGCCTTTGACTGTGTGGATCACACCAAACTTTGTAATATTGTTAGAGATGGGAATACGAAACCACGTTACCTACCTCCTGAGAAACCGGTATGCAAGTCAGGAAGCAACAGTTAGAACTGGACAGGAAACAGTGGTTCATAATTGGGAAAGAAGTATGTCAAAGCTGTATATTGTCCCCCTGCTTATTTAACTTATATGCAGAGTACATCATGAGAAATGCTGGGCTTGATGACTCACAAGCTGCAATCAAGATTACCAGGTGAAATACCAACAACCTCAGATATGCATATAATACCACTCTAGTGGAAGAAAGTGAAGAGGAACTAAAGAGCCTCTTGAGGAAGGTAAAAGAAGAGAGTGAAAAAGCTGGCTTAAATTTCAAACAAGTGGAAACAGTATCAGATTTCATTTTCTTGCACTCCCAAAGCCAATGTGGACAGTGACCCCAGCCACGAAATTAAAAGACACTTGCTCTTTGGAAGAATAGCAGTGACAAACCCAGGCAGTATATTAGAAAGCAGAGACATCATTTTGCCAACAAAGGTCCATGTAGTCAAAGCCATGGTTTTTCTAGTAGTCATGTATGGATTTGAGAATTGGACCATAAAGAAGCCTGAGCACTGAAGAATTGATTTTGAACTGTGGTGCTAGAGAAGTCTTGAGAGTCCCTTGGACAGCAAGGAGATTCTAAAGGAAATCAGTACTTAATACTCACTGGAAGGACTGGTGCTGAAGTTGAAGTTCCAATACTTTGGCCACCTGATGCAAAGAACCAACTCACTGGAAAGGACCTTGATTCTGGGAAAGATTGAGGGCAGGAGGAGAAGGGGGTGACAGAGGATGAGATGGGTGGATGGCATCAAAATGCCTAAAGATGGTGAAGGACAGGGTAACTTGGCATGCTGCCGTCCTTGGGGTCACAAAGAGTCAGACATGATTTAGCAATTGAACAACAAGATATTTGGGGGAAAACCTTAGCCTTGTCACTACATAGCATTTGTAGCATTTTCCCCACCAGGAAGTCTCATCAGGTGATTGCTTGATTGACATGAACTGAGAGCAATGTGTCTATCACTTGCTGATAACTGCAGAGACAGAGATTTAATGGTAGACATTCCTGGAATTTAAGTGATGTGTGTGTATATGTGTGCATGCATGCAAATATGTAACCAGTTTGGAGCAGAGAAGAAGAGAATCACTCAATAGATTTTGAATCCAGTTTCCATAAATGGATCAAAGGAAAATTGAAAAAAGCTGAGCAAGGTTTTTTTTTTTGACTCACCTCTATTTCCCTCTCCTTATATGCTCTAGCCCCTCTTTTCTCCCAAGGCCAGGATCGTGTTTCTCCCTAGTGGTTGCCTCAATTTCCCAAAGAGACACTTCCAAACCCCACAAAACTTTGTGCTTCTAATTTTTTAATGATAGACTCTTAGAAACGAGCTACTATTGCCAAAACAGCTTTCTATTTCTTCATCTCAGAACTGAGATCTGTAGTTACAAAGTTTAACTCCCAGGACTGAGATCTCAAGACAGTTCTATGAACTTGATTTTACTCTTTCTTCTTGGAAGTTGTTGCCCATGAAGATAAGGCTATAAACCAATAAATCACTTTCATTGTTAGCTTCAGAACTTTTATGGAAACTAAGTTATATGAATAATTAGCTTGCCCATCTAGATAAACAGAACTTGTTGTCAAAACAATAGATTGTTCACATGAGCAAACAGCTCACATATCAAACTATTTTTACTTAGAACACTTGCTTAAAGATCCTTATCTTACAACACTCACCAGTCTTAAACTCTTGTAGCATAGTTTGGCCATTCCTTATCAAATCTTTAACACTAAAGCCTGCCTTAAACCACTCAATCCTCAAACTGTATAGATTTCTACCCATGACCACCCTCTTTTGAGACATAACTAAGACTCTGTCGAGGTTTGCTCTCCCTTACTGCAGTAGGTTAACTCAAGTTAGCTTTGCTTAAGACTCAGTTTATTCTAGTGACATTTTGGGAGGTCAGAGTCAAAACATCCAACATATATGGATTAACTCTCTTGTCTTTTTGGCTAGATACAGGGGATTCAGTGTTGACTAAATGTGACAACAGCCCATATAATCCTGGGAGGGAAAAACATGTTAGTCAAATCATTATAAATATATACATTTTGATTGTGATTACTGTCATATGGCAGAGAAGGCAATGGCACCCCACTCCAGTACTCTTGCCTGGAAAATCCTATGGACGGAGGAGCCTGGTAGACTGCAGTCCATGGGGTCGCTAAGAGTCGGGGACGACTGAGCGACTTCACTTTCCCTTTTCACTTTGCGGCATTGGAGAAGGCAATGGCAACCCACTCCAGTGTTCTTGCCTGGAGAATCCCAGGGACGGGGGAGCCTGGTGGGCTGCCATCTATGGGGTCGCACAGAGTCAAACACAACTGAAGCGACTTAGCAGCAGCAGCAGCAGTGTCATATGGGCAAGTTATAAGGTGGTGTGAGAGCAAAAAACTAAATAATGTGACAGCTTTCAGGGAGAATAAGGTGAATGCACTGAGCAGGTAATGTTTGATCTGAGACTTCAAGGATGAAAAAGCCTCAACTAGGAAAAGATGCAAAGAAAGTGGTAGAGGAAGAGGAAAAATGGAAGGGAAAGGGGATAAACAGGGGAGAAGGGGAGGAGCAAAGGAAATGGAGGAGGGAAGCTAAGGAGGGGGCTAAGAAATGAGGAGGAGGAGGAGGGAGGGAAGAGACAGGAAGTCTCAGAGCCCACTAGGCATACAGAAAATGTGTGTGAAGGCAACTGGGAAAAAAAAAAATTCCCCTCATCCTAGAACAGCGAGCAAAAGGAAAGCAGTATGAGGTACAACATACAGGCATACAGACCAGAAAAATCATACAATTTAACCTTCATCCTTAAGTCTACGAGAGTGTCAGCTTTACCATATTATCACTAACGTTAAGTATTACCCCATGTTTATCCTTGCTAATCTGATACATGAAAAATATTCTACTATCTTAATTTTCAACCCTTTGTTTACTGGTGAATATACAAATAAAAGTCTTCCCTGGTGGCTCAGATGGTAGTCTGCTTGCAAAGCAGGAGACCCAGGTTCAATCCCTGGGTCAGGAAGATCCCCTGAAGAGGGAAATGCCAAGCCACTCCAGTATTGCCTGGAAAACCCCATGGATGGAGGGGCCTGGCAGACTACAGTCCATGGGGTCGCAAGGAGTCAGACACAACTGAGCAACTAACACTTCTTATACAAAGATAAGCCAGTTTAACATTTTAATTTCCTCCATTATAACGCATCTCTTCATTTCTTGACCTCAATATAAACATTGAGATTCCTGTTTCTTACCTATTTGAACAGAATTTTATATATTGTGATCTTAGTCCATCGGCATAAGTTTTACAAATATTCCCCCTAGTTCACTCTTGGTTTTTAATATCTGTATTGTTTTATAAAGACATAGCAATTTATTTTTATACACTAAATGCATGAACATTTTCACTTGGGATTTTCTCTTTGCTTTTCTACTAAGAGAGTCTTTCTTAATCCAAAGAGTTAATCACCTAAATATTTTAGACCGTTTTTAATTTGCATTTCTACATTTAAATCTTGAAATATTTGGTATTTATTTTGGAGCATATCATCTGTTAAGGATCTAAATATACTTTATCCCCTTAATAAGTTTCCAGTGATTGCCGAGTCATTTGTTGACTAATCTTCCCGTTCTCTCTTTACAAGTCCTTGATATCTCCTTTATCATATTTTGCCTTCTCAAATACTAGCTGGAAGCTTTTACAAGGTCACCTATTCTACTTTGTCTGTTTATCCCTGGGGCCAGTGATTTAATTCTTTGAATATTAGACTAAGTTTTAATATCTGGTTGTAGCCTGTCCCAGCCCTCACCTGGTTATTCCTCCAGAAGCACTTTAGAATAACAATATCAAGTTCTGAAGAAACAAATCCTTTTGAAATGTTAATTTGGAGATTGTTAACAGGTCCACCTTCCTATATTGGAATGCCATTGCAGACACTTCATGTAAGCACATATATTATTTAGCCTGCTAATTCAGGCTTCCAGAGCCATAATTAGATATACTAACACCCAAAGACCTGCATTTGAGGTCAGATTTCACGACTTTCAGCATCCATTTAGGGCCATGGGGGTCCCTGTGCATTACATGAGGCTATTGCAAGGATGAAATAATGTATGAAAAGGTTTTTGTGGGCAAGAGGTCAAGATAAGTGCTAGAGTCTGCAACTAGGCTAGTCCATCCTCTTGTGGCCATGACTGCACCACAGTGACACCAGCCTCTTTATCATCTTCCCTGGCTTCTTCATCCTAAAACCTCCCCATTGTCAGGATCAAGTTTTGTAATTTTTGTAATTAATATTGTAAAATCCAATATCACAGTGCTTAAAAAGGACTACAGTATAATCAGGCTATAAAGAGAAGAGCCTAAACAAACACATGAAAAGATGCTCAACATCACTCATTATCAGAGAAATCCAAATCAAAACCACAATGAGGTACCATCTCACACCAGTCAGAATGGCTGCTATCCAAAAGACTACAAGCAATAAATGCTGGAGAGGGTGAGAAGAAAAAGGAACCCTCTTACACTGTTGGTGGGAATGCAAACTAGTACAGCCACTATGGAGAACAGTGTGGAGATTCCTTACAAAACTGGAAATAGAACTGATGGCAGTTCAGTTCAGTTCAGTTCAGTCGCTCAGTCGTGTCCAACTCTTTGTGACCCCGTGAATCGCAGCACGCCAGGCCTCCCTGACCATCACCAATTCCCGGAGTTCACCCAGACTCACGTCCATCGAGTCACTGATGCCATCCAGCCATCTCATTCAGCTTTAGCATCATTCCTTCCAAAGAAATCCCAGGGTTGATCTCCTTCAGAAAGGACTGGTTGGATCTCCTTGCAGTCCAAGGGACTCTCAAGAGTCTTCTCCAACACCACAGTTCAAAAGCATCAATTCTTCGGCACTCAGCTTTCTTCACAATCCAACTCTCACATCCACACATGACCACTGGAAAAACCATAGCCTTGACTAGACGGACCTTTGTTGGCAAAGTAATGTCTCTGCTTTTCAATATGCTGCCGTACAACCCAGCAATCCCACTGCTGGGCATACACACCAAAGAATTGAAAGAGACACATGTACCCCAATGTTCATTGCAGCACTGTTTATAATAGCTAGGACATGGAAGCAACCTAGATGTCCATCAGCAGACGAATAGATAAGAAAGCTGTGGTACATATACACAATGGAATATTTATCAGCCATTAAAAAGAATACATTTGAATCAGTTCTAATGAGGTGGATGAAACTGGAGCCTATTATACAGAGTGAAGTAAGTCAGAAAGAAAAACACCAATACAGTATATTAATGCATATATGTGGAATTTAGAAAAATGGTAACAATGACCCTATATGTAAGACAGCAAAAGAGACACAGATATAAAAAAAAAAAACAGACTGTTGGACTGTGTGGGAGAAGGCGAGGGTGGGATGATTTGAGAGAATAGCATTGAAACATGTATATTATCATATGTGAAATAGATCGCCAGTCCAGGTTCAATGCATGAGACAGGGTGTTCAGGGCGGGTGCACTGGGATGACCCTGAGGGATGGGTTGGGGAGGGAAGTGGGAGGGGGGTTCTGGATGGGAAACACATGTACACCCATGGTGGATTCATGTGAATGTATGGCAAACACCACCACAATGTAGTAAAGTAATTAGCCTCCAATTAAAATTTAAAAAGAGAGAGAAGAGCTTAAAAACAAACAAACACCAGGGGCCTCTCAGATGGTAAAAAATCTGCCTGTGATGTGGGAGACATGGTTTCGATCCCTGGGTTGGGAAGATTCCCTGGAAAAGGGAATGGCCACCCACCCCAGTATTCTTGTCTGGAGAATTCCATGGACAGTGGAGCCTGGCGAGATACAGTCCATGGTGTTGCAAAGAGTAGGATACAGAGAGTCACAAAGAATAAGTAACACTTTCACTTTCTCAAACTGAAAGAGCTTGAATTTGAGGATATAAAGTTTTTTCCAAGACCAGATGGAGAAAAATGATGCTTTCCTGTGTGTTCATTCTATGTGAAGAAACAGAGATGGGTCTCATGGGGTCAAGCAAATAGCTAACAGAAAAAAAAGAAAAGAGGAACAGGAGAGGACCCTTTAAAATTCATCCAGGCCCCCTCATCTAGGTGGTAGAGATGAATTTCAATGAGGATGAAAATCCCCACTCTTTCCTAGATGGAATCTCTCTTCCTCCAGCCCAGAGTGCTGTTTGCCCAGGTCCAGACTTACAGGAAGGCAGATCCCAGAGAGGCCTCTCTGAAGGCACAGCCACCCGCCCCTCCTCTGTGGCTGGGCTCCAGGTTGTCACACAGCCCAGCAAACCCCAACAAGTTAATTTGTAATCTTAGGAGGAAAATGATGGTCGCTCTGCGTCTGTCACTGAGCGCTCTCCCTGCCAGTTTAAACAGCTGATTAGTTAGCACCACTGGAATCGATCCGCATCAGTTCCACCTGCATGCACCCACCAGGAACCACTTTATTGTAAATCAATCATTCTGCAAACATCTCACAAAGGGACCAGGCTTTGCTAACAAGCCGCCCCTTCCTGCTCCCGCTTGGAAGCACCCAGCAAAGGCGACCAACATTTATTCAAAAATGATCTCTTCAGGTTCTTTTGAGCCTGAGCAGGGAGCAGAAAGGCAGAAAAGGATTGAGGCTTCCTAATACAAGCGCATGCACAAGGTGGTGGGTTTGTCTCTCTGGAATCAGCGCCAATGTTTGTCCACGCCCTCCCTTTTAAAAAAATTAAAAAATGTCTGGGCAAAAGTTTTGAGCAGACTTTTCACAAAAGAAACATGGAGGGCTGGAAGGACGTGAAAAAATGCTCAACATCACTTGTTGTCTCAGAAATGTAAATTAACACCTCAGTGAGATAACTACACCACCACCAGAAAGGCTAAAATTAAAAAGACAAACACCTGATGTCAGTGAGGATAAAGAGCAAACTGAACTTTCAAACATGGTAGGTGAGAGCGTAAGATGAGATAACTACTTGGAAAAAAGGTTTGCAATTTCTTAGAACACTAAACATATATATATATACCCTATCCCCAACAATTTTACCCCTACTTATTGACCCAAAATAAATGAAAGCATATGTGTTCATGAAGACTCATACAGATATTCACAGCCACTTAATGCACAACAGCCAAAATCTGGAAACAGCCCAGCTTAATCATAACGAGGTGAATGGATAAACAAACTGTGGTATATCTACACATAGGGAATAATACTCAGCAATAAAAAAGGATGAATTACTGACACACACAACATGGATGAATCTCTAAGACAATCCTGAGGGAAGAAACTTGCCCAAAAGAATTATCTACTCTTATGATTCCATATATATGACACGCTAGAGTAAACCAAACTATTCTATCTATAGGGGGGAAAAATTGTAATATTGGATACCTCTAGGGAGGTGGGGTCATAGGTTGATTGGAATGTGATATGAGACTTTCTAGAGTAAAGTTCATATTTTATATCATGATACGGGTTTGGATTCCACAAGTATGTGCAGATGTCAAAACTCAGTGAAGGTCCCACTTAAAATTTCTACATGATATTGTATGCAAACTTCAAAATTCAAAGGTAAAGAGATACATAAATATTAGATTTAAATAAGGATATGCATGCTGAAGTATTTTGAGTGAAATGTACCAAAGTCTGCAACTTATTTAAAATGTATTAAAATAAGATGGATTGGTAATTGGACAGAAGGATGGACACAGAGATAGATGTGACATTAAGCAAGTACAATAAGACCTAATAGGGGTGAGGGGGTTATTCACTGTGAAATCTTTTTCACTTTCTGTATGTTGGAAATTTTTCATAATAGTATATTGTGAAGAAAACGAGAGAAGAGAAAGAGAGTGTCTTCCTCACCTGGTCAGCATTAATAGTACACCAGGGCTTTGTGCCTTGTCTAAGTGTTCCCACAGGTCTCTAAACCAGTCTTTACCGTATCCATTGGCTAAATGAAATTATTAAATTTTGACTACCCAGAAGACGAAGCTGCCAGGTATAACATTGGAAACACACTCCTTAGTGAAAAAAAAATGTGCAGGAAATACTGTAATTGGTTTCCAAGAGCCTTCTATAAAACAAGTTCAAATCTGTAATTAAGGAGATGGGACAAAAGCATTTTGTCTTGAGATATTTTCCCTCTACCTTTGCGGCTTCTGCGTGAATCTCAGAATGTGTGCAGGAAAGACAGAGAAAGCTGTGCTCCCGTTCTGGGTAAGGGAGAGCTCTGCTGTTCGTATTTGGTTAGAAGGCATGAAGGTAAGTCATCTGATTTTGCCAAATATGGCCCAGCCAGCCTCATGCAGGAACCATTCAGCTCATTTGCTGACAGATGACTGCATGTCAGCGCTGCGTGGCTGAGGGTGACTGTGTGATGCTGATGACTCGCCTACAAACCTGGCATCGGAAGGCAAATTCCGGGTGTCATTTGAACAGTGGAGAAGAGGAGAGCTGGATTGCAAGGGCCTGTCGCCCGTTGCCTGTGGCCACATTGACTTGGGTGGGGGTTTGTGGAGGCACAAATAGGAGAACTGCTGGCTCACCAGGGAGACAGTTACAGTAATGCAGTGTTAGGCTTCAGACATTACCCTCTGTTGCTTGGCTACTCTCAACCCCCCATTCAGGTTGGATATTCTTGTTCTGGGCATGGGCCATAACTTATCACAGTAAGCACTATAAGTGCAAGTTATGAGCAAGTCTTTTTAGGCTGAGCAAGTACATCTTGAGGATTCTTTCAAACAATTAAGGCACAGGGTCCCTATACTTCTGGGTGGTTATCAAATATTTCTAGGCCTTAGCTGTCTCTTGTTAGAATAAGGATGATAATGCCAGTTTTTGCAGAGTTATTGTGGGGGTAAGAATAATAAATGTAAAGTGCCTATAACCATATATAACTCATAATAATTGCTAGATAAATCACATTTGCAGATATGTGTGCATTTAACAATTAACATATGTATATGTAAAATAAATATATACACACATATAGCTGTAGTAATAATTATCATATGTAGTTATAATCAGATGAATGAGGGCTGCAGGTGAATTATCTAGATATATGAGTATCCTTTTTTTTCATAAGTAGACAACTTGGAAAGTAACGTTCTAGCAAATGATTCACCTGGAGATGTTTGGTAAATTTTACTTCTACCTGACTCTATTTTAAAGCTATATATATCATAGTAATGAAACTTATGAGCTATTTAATACTCCATGTAGAGCAAAGGTTAAAAGAAACGATTTTCTGTGACACACATATTAACATTGGTAGAGGTGGTTCTCATGTTGATAGTAATAAAAAATCCACAAAATATTTCCCAGTTTAGCAATGTATGTTCATTCAAATCGTTCTTCTAAACATGTTAAAATCACCAAACAAAATAACATGTAATCTTAATTCTACATATCACAGATAAGCAGATTGAGAACTCGGGAAAATACATAACTTTAATCGTTCTTTAATTAACTATGTTTGATAACCCAGCATGTGCCCAGCCCAGTGCTCTGAGTTTGTCAATATAACTGTGGATATAGGATTAAAATCTAGGTAACATATTGTTTTTCCAGGTCTCACCAGACACATCTCCAAAATAAAAGCCTTCAATTTAAAAAAAGAAATGTGAATATGTGAATTTCAACCCTCCTACATATGCCCCTGATGGAGATTTGTAATGCATGTAGGCATATTAAATACTCTAAGTTTTAGGAGAAGTTCACTAACACTTCACTTCAATTATTTGACCATGGAATCATTTTGCCAGCAAGACATGTGTTGACATAATTTGGAGATGCTGTACTAGAAGAGAACAGATGTACACATACATGTGATAACATGCGATAAAGGCTGGGACAGGTTGGTGGCCTGAGCAGCCTGAAAACAGAGAGGATAGGGGAGTCAGATCTGCCTGTCTCTGTTAACCAATGGGTCAAGGAAGGCTTCCACATCTGAGCCAAAGTCCTGTAGCCAAACGATGGAGGTACCAGGACCATCCCAGAGCACCTTGAACTAGACTACAGTGCTTCTAACAAGAAAATACACATAATTAATAGAGATACTCCAACAAATATAATTTTTTTAAGGCTTTTGCTGTCTTTGAGAAGTTCAGCATCGACTTCCCAACATATAAAACAAAGTGATTGAACTTGGTCATTTCTAATTGCATGCCAGCTTTCCATGATCCTTTGCTTTAACTAAAGGTACACACATTCTGCAGTTTCATTAAAGGCCAGTGGCCTACAGGTCAGCAGAGCAGGGCATTTCTGCCCCAACCTCTACCAAGTTGAAAAACCAAAGCTCTTTACAAAGAGGTTGAACTCTTTAATGATGAAATGTACTGATTTAGGCTGCAGAGGACAACAGATCACATCATAACAGATATTATGAGAAAGAAGCTTCTAGGTTAGATTTGATTGTAATATAGACTTGGGAAGTCAGAAAGCCATAAGATAATCGCTTTGACCTCTCCACTGATGAAGGACTTCCTCATACCAGTGGGTAACTCTGGGTTACTCTAGAACCTAGAGTTCTGTTCAAAAGAAATACAAAGAAGAAATAGACTCACACACATAGGAAATGAACTTATGGTTACCAAAGCGAAAAGCATGGGAGAGGAGAGATAAATTAGGAGGTTAGGATAAATATACTATATAATAAAATAGGTAAAAAACAAAGACCTAGCATATAGCACAGGAAACTATACTATTTTGTAATAACCTATAATGGAAGAGAATCTAAAAAAGAATACATATGCATTATACATAGATACATATATATATACACATGAAGAGGAATAGTTTTAGTCACTCAGTCATGTCTGACTCTTTGCAACCCCATAGACTATATATCGGATAAGGCAATGGCACCCCACTCCAGTACTCTTGCCTGGAGAATCCCAGGAATGGGGCAGCCTGGTAGGCTGCCGTCTATGGGGTCACACACAGTCGGACACGACTGAAGCGACTTAGCAGCAGCAGTAGCAGTCTATATATAGCCTGCCGGGTTCCTCTGTCCATGGAATTCTCCAGGCAAGAATACTGGAAGTAGGTAGCCATTCCATTCTCCAGGGCATCTCCTGACCCAGGCATCTAACCCAGGTTTCCTGCATTGCAGGCTGATTCTTTACTGTCTGAGCCACTATATATATATATATATATATGAATCACTTTGCTATACACTTGAAACTAACACAACGTTGTAAATTAACTATAGTTTAACTTTAAAAAAAAGAAATACAAAGAAGAGGTGCATGTGTGAGTACCTTGTAACCCCACTTGTATAAGCAGCACTCTCATGCAATCATCCTCCCCTGTGGTTTTCACAGAGATCGCTAGCATATGGGATACCTCCTTACTCAAACTAGGGTCTCTAACTCCATGGGTTGAATACAGTCTCAGGAATTCATATAGTTAGAAGAAGATAAAAAGAAGATGACAGAGTCAGTGAATATTTTAGAGAGATTCTTGGCCAGTTAAAACATGAGGACAAAGACGTAGAAACGTGAATGGCCTCCAAATTTCTGACTTGAGCAACTTTGCAATTTAGAGAACAATTTTGTGTGGGTTTCACTAATAATGTAATGCTGATATCTTTAATTAAAATTGGCATTCTAGGACTTCTAACAAGTAAAGTATCAACAGAGAATGAGGTCTGATTTTCCTGACCTAGCAAACAAGGTCTGGATAGTATTTGCCTTATTCTGAAAAGCTTCCTTTGCATGCAAATGCCCTGTGCATTCATATTATTAAATTCAAAATACAGGGAAAACAAGTTCATTATAGAACTAGATCTGAGGCTCTTTTAATAAATAATGACAACTTCTATGAGTTAGGGTTAGTGTAAACAATAATATCTGTCACACTGAATTAATATTTTAAATTTGATTTGTATTGCTTTAAAAAATTTTTTTACTTAATTTTCAAGTCTGCTCTATAGCTTACAGCTTTTGTTTTATTTTATAGTTAAGGAAGAGCTATATGCATAAAGATTTCATTACTAGTTTTATATTTATACATTTATAGAAAATTTTATTTAACACATGTAACACTTAATATATGCCAGGTTATCTGTTTTTAATGCTTTGCCAAACCTAATCCAGCAACACATCATGAAGATCATGTGCCACAACCAACTTGGATTCATGCCAGAGTCACAATATGGTTCAGCTTTCACAGATCAATGGGATGCATCACATCAACAAAAGACAAAAACCACATGATAATTGCAATAGATGCAGGAAAAGCATTTGATAAAATTCAACATCGATTCATGATAAAAAAAAAAAACCCTTATGAAGGTGGGTGTAGAGGAAACATATCACAATATAATGAGACATATTCATGACAAACCCACAACTAATGTAATACTCAACAGCGAGAAGCTGAAAGCCTTCCTGCTAATATCTGGAACAAGACAAGGATGCTCACTCTCACCACTTCTCTTCAAACAAGTATTGGAAGTCTTAACCACAGCAATCAGACAAGAAAAAGAAATAAAAGGTATTCAAATGGATAGGGAAGAGGTAAAATTGCCATTATATAGAGATAACGTGATACTATATATAGAAAACACTTAAGTCTCCACACAAAAACTACTAGAGAGTTTGGGATTAGCAAATACAAACTAGTATATATAGGATGGATAATCAAGAAGGTCCTACTATATAGCACAGGAAACTATATTCAATATCTTGTGATAAACCATAATGGAAAAGAAAAGAATATATATGAGTCATTTTACTGTGCAGCAGAAATTAAATGTAATTTTTTTTTAAAAAAAGAACATAATAAAACAAATATAGCTACTTTAATTCTTATAACAATATTATGAATATAGCTATTATTATCCTCATTTCACAGACGAGAAGACTGGGGCAAAGAGAATTCAGTGATTTGGTCAAGGTCAACACAACCGATAAATGGTAGATCTAAGATTAGATTCGAACCCAGGAAGTATCGCTTTTGCATCTATGATCTTATATAACATTAATAATTTAACAAAGGATCTGTGAATTTTTTAAATATATTACACAAGTTTGAGAAACACTGTCACAGACCATTTGATCCCTTGAGCAGAATGTAAAGAAGATTCAGTATAACATCCTTTTTTTAGCCAGAGGGAAAGAGGCAAGTATTCTTTGAAACTATTTATTTGTTGCCTGATGGACAGGGAGGCCTGGCGTGCTGCGATTCATGGAGTCCCAGAGTCGGACACGACTGAGCAACTGAACTGAACTGAACTGAATGTTACTCCAGTTATTTTAGTAGTCTCTGAACTTCCTATTCAGTTTATTCAAAGAAAGGGTTAGTATCTTTGTGTCTCCAAGGACAGTACTATGCAGACTACAGAATTTACCACCATTTAAATAGGCTTGTATGAGATTTAGACCAGTTAGGGACCTAACTGGCTAAGAGCAACTGGGACACATTCCTCTCCTCGCAAGCATCACAGGAGGTCCTTAATATGAGACAGCGCTGGCTACATGAGCCGCTGAGTTGACCCTAAATATCCACCCATATCAAATGCCCATTTCTTTCCTTGTCCTTCCCCACGACCTGGAGAACTGCTACAAAGATGGCAAGACCCGATACAAATGCTGTCTCCCTCCTGCCCTTTTCTGTGAATTAAGGCAACTTGACTTGCTGATTCTTGTTGGCGCCCTCATTACACTCAGCATCCGCCTCTACTGTTACATGTCCTATTCTATAGCGCAATTAGTTTTATTTGTTTCAATGACGGGGTCCTCTGGGGCAAGGACTATGCCCCATTTGTTTTTGTCTCTTTGCTTCTAGTGTTCTCGGCTGAATTCTATCCCAACCCCCAATATCTCCAAAGTGAAGTCGCTCAGTCGTGTCCGACTCTTTGCGACCTCATGGACTGTAGCCTACCAGGCTCCTCTGTCCGTGGGATTTTCCAGGCAATAGTACTGGAGTGGGTTGCCATTTCCTTCTCCAGCGGATCTTCCCGACCCAGGGATCAGACCCAGGTCTCCCGCATTGTAGACAGACGCTTTACCATCTGAACCACCAGGGAAGTCCAATGTAACTGTATTTGGAGATAAGGTCTTTAAAGAGGTGATTCAGTTGAAATGAGGCCATTATAAGAAGAACAGTTGCCAGATGAATAGACACAGAGGAAATGCCACATGAAGACACAACTAGAGCCCAGCTACTCTCCAGGAGACTGGCCTCAGGGAAAACCAAATCTGGAGCACCTTACTCTTGGACTTCGGGCCTCCAGAAGCGAGGAAAAATAAATTTCTGTTGTTTACCACCTCATCTGTGGTATTTTGTCATGGCAGCCCTAGCAAACTGATACAGTTAGTACAGGGCAGTCACATATGATTGGTGCTAAAGATACATGTTTGTATGTATTTGTATTTATAATTTCATTTATATCTATGCTTAAAAATAAAAGGGACTTGTCCACGGCCAAGTAAACTGGTAAGAGATTGCGAACAGAAAACCAGTCCTTTGTTCATCCATCTCTCAACCCTGCTTTCGACCCCAAGTTTCTGTGATGATATGATTCATGTGATTTCCAGTGGCTGTGAACTGACTGCAACCACCTACCTTGGCCAGGCATCATAGTAACTATTTGCATGAATTGTTTTATTACAGGAGATCCTGGTAAGGAACATGGAGCTAACAATCCAACACCAACTGGAATAATTCAGTAAAAGTCAAAAGGAGATGCCACAGGTCCTACCAATCTCCCAGAAATCTCCGTGCTGGAATCCATCTTGGCTGAGCAAAGTGTGTACCATCAAGAAGGACCTTGAGCCAGAATGATTGGCCAGAGGCAACCTGGAAACTAATCCTATCACCATAAAGCCTGAGACTGAGCCACGTGGCGGAGCAGCCCTCCTGGGATCCCTCATCCTCCTGCTCTCCGCCCAGGCGCCCCTTCTCAATAAAGTCGCTTGCTCTGTCAGCATCTGTGTCTCTTTGGACAATTCATTTCTGAGTGTTAGACAAGAGCCCACTCTTGGGGGCCGGAAGGAGTCCTCTGTGCTGCAAAATGAGGACCTTCCAAGAAGTACCAAGTTTTAGCTATGACATAATAAACTAGATTTAAAATTTCTTACATTTTTGGAGAAGATGCCTGATTGTTTCAATTAGGATCAACTGAAGTAAAGAATAAAGCAGCAAAGTGTGTGTGTGTGCATGCACGCACATGTGCACAATCACACCACATGATTAAGTTTATCAGAATCCTCATCAGCCCGTTTTGGAACCATGATCTCATTCATACTTTTAATATTTCCCCCCAATAAATGTTTATACTTTAAGCAGCCACTGGAGACAGGAGGTGTGGAAGGCTATGATAACCCTCTAAGAGGTGAAAAAGAGACGGAAAATCAGCAAATGCAGACATCTGGGTTCCCAGCTGGAAGCTAGAGCCAGGACGACCAAATGCCTAAGACCTGACTCAAAGGAGGCAGACATGGAGAGAAACATTTGGAGACAGAGATGTGGGAGGCAGCACAGCCCATTTAAGGATCTTCTCCTTAGCCTGTGGCTGAGTTCTGTGCTGCCCTTTCTCAGACTTCAAATGATTCTAAGTCCTACTCTGCATGCCTGTTGAGTCTCAGTAAGTATGTGTTGAATGGATGAATAAATCAAAGGAACTGATTTAAACTGGGAACACACTTTAATGTTGATTATAGAAAAAGGAGGTGGGCTCAAATGCTACTAGCCCACAGTATAGAAAGCAATTCAATTACCAACACTAACAGACAATAAACTCAGGCTAAAACATGGCAATCTGATGAGACAGTTGGCTGCAACAACTTTGCCTTTCTTGTCTTGGTTTCTCCTTTCCCTTTCCACCCCCTGTTGACTATTTGTAAGCACCACAGCATGGTATCCCAGCTTTTTTTGCCCCCGAATCTCCTCATCACTGTGTGGGCTATGGGAAGCCTAACATGGCTGATGAGTCCTTTGTTTTTCTTTTTCCTTCCCATATAGTTGAATAACTCATATGGTCTACAGGCTTAGGTATTTGGCATTACAAACACTGCCCACACAATGAATGGGTACCTTATTTGTTGAGAACTGGGAAATAAGAGTTGGGAAGGAGTTTAAAGCACTGAAAGGCTAGAATTTGTCCTGACTCCCTGGTGGTTGAGTAGGTCAGAGAATAAATGTAACCTTAAGATCTCTGGGTCCCTGAAAACAGGGCAAAGGCATTCAATCCAAGGGATTAGCAAGTCTGTTAGTTAACACATGAAAATGCCTTCACAATCTTCCCTGCAGGAGGTCAGAGAAGGGGTAGGGAAGAGGGATTAGTTGCTGGGAGGAGAACCAAGAGGAGAAAGAAGGATGCTGATTTTTAGACGAAAAGAGAGGACAAAGTCAGACGCACGTTGGGATCTGTCTTTTGGATGATGCAGGGTAGGATGGGGCTTTGATCTATATTTAGTCCCCAAAGCTCAGAGCTGCACGGCAACCTTTGTTATGCAAGAGAGACTCGTGTTGGACACGAGAGCAAGGGCAAGAGAGGACAGTGGGAGAGCGTTACAGGAGGGAGATGAGGGCTCACAAGGAGGGGGCTACACTGGGGGAAGGGGAGCCCTCTCCTCCCCTCCTTTGTGAATATACAGACAAGTCCATCAAGCCCGTGGCAGGCAGCAGTGATGAGAAAGATACATAATATGATAAAGCTTGGTAGCAGGCATGTGTGATTGAACAGACCAATGAAGAGATAACATTTGAAAGCTTTACTGCTCGGAAAGCTGTTAGCAAGCTGGTGTCCCCTTCATCATGTTTAATTTTACTTTTACTACCCTTCATTTGCTTTGACGGGTTGATGTTGCCATGGTGCGGTTGGAATTCTCATAAAAGTGCTGTTACCCTTTCAAGATGGCCATTTTTTTCTGGGGTTTATACCACATTTTATAGTTATGTCAGAAGGTTTACTTGGTTTATGAATTCTCCAAGCTCTAAGATTGCTCTCAAAAAACTCCGGCTTGCCTTCCATTCTTGCCGGTTAATTTGTGATCTTTTCACAACAGTCACATCTTTGGATGATGTCCCGACATAATTAGAAATGCACACACACACAGAAACCAAGCCCACTTTTCCTAGGTCGTAAGTCCCTGAATCTGTGTAACTGTCTATATGCGTCTGAATATTGCATTTGATGCATAAAATGGTAATAAATAAAAGAACTATGACCAACTCTAAAATCTGATGATTAATATGTAACCATATAATGACGACTTCTTGATTTCCTCTCTAACAGTTCAAGGCTGGTAAACCATGTGAGAGAACACTCTTTATTAAATCCCTGAGAAGCTCAGGCTATAGGTTATGAATAAGCCTTTGAGTAGGTCTTCAACTTCATCAATTAAAACAGTCTATTCACTTATTCAAAGAAATTTAATTACTCATCAGATCTGGGTCTAAGCATTTGGAAACCAGAGGAATTCAAGGCATAGTGTACCATCACGTGTGAGAGGTCATCCACACCAAGACTGTCAAAAGCAGCATATAATTACAAGACAGTATGCTAAAATCTTTTATGTAAATTCAATGAACTGGAATGTGGTTTTAGGTTAAGATTTGAGGTGAGACTTCAGAAATATATTTTAAAGCCCATCTTTCAGGTATATCCTGGTCAATAAATATTTAGTCCCTTGTTTCCACATTGCCTTGCATGGCCTGAAATATGGAAGCAGTTTAGAGACACGACAAACTATCCATCTACCTCAGCGTCCTATGGGTGCTCTAACTAATTACCACAAACTTAGGACTTAAATTTATCATCATAGAGTTCCAGAGGTTAGAAGTGCAAAAGGGCCTCACTGGGCTATAGTCACATCGTCAGCAGGGCAGCATTCCCCTGCAGGCTCTAAGGTAAAGTCGACACTTCAAAGTCGGCAGTGTCCCCTGTCCTCTGACTGTTCTTCCAGGCACATGTCCTTCTGACTTTCTCCTCCTACTTCCCTCCTTGACTCTTAAAGACTCTTGTGATTACACTGGACCCACCCAGATAATCCAGGAAAGTCTCCCTTTTGTAAGGTCAGCTGGTTAGCAACCTCAATCCTCCCTGCAAACTTAATGCCTCTTTGCCATGTATAATCACGTGTTCACGGGTTTGTGGATTAGGACATGGACATCTTTGGAGGGGGGTCTTTATTCTGCCAATCACACCATCCATGGAAAGATAGCAAGCAAGTCAAAGGACTGCTTCAAGCAGTATGGAGAAGACTCCCACATTAAATTAGAGCTGAACTAAATGAACAAAGGGCAACTTCCCAGCACAGTGGTTATATGACACTTGAAGACTGTATAAGGAACTAAAGCTAGGTTTAGCTTCCTCACTGCTAAAACGGGTGCAGTAACATTTTACTACCAACAAGCAAGAGTTTCAAAAATGTCAGACTGTTGAGCTTCCAAACTGTAATCATACTTGGTCCAACGGTATGCACATTTTTAGGGATGTTGATATTTTCCAAAATGGCAGCATGGTTGCTAATGTACATCCCGAGGAACAGACAAGACAGGACAGACAAATGAAACTACTGATGCCCACAGTCCATGGTTCTTGAGGCCTGTTAGGAAAGGCTTAATGATACACAATTTTATATATCATGGCCAATAAATTCAAAGGAGTTAAGTTTACAGTGCTCAATGAAACTCCAGAAAGAAAAAAACCTGTTGCAATTATTATGTAGAAAAATGGCTTAGGATGTCAGAGTTCAGAGAAATTTACAAAGTGCCCCATGATATTCAGCATGTGGTAATTTTTAATTTTTATGACACACAGCTCCCAATTACAATGAGATTGAGATCAAACCTCTGGGTGGGATGTAGCTCACTTATACCAGTGTACATATGTACCAGACAAGTCCATTCAATGCATTTATTCAACCATATTTATTGAAAGTCAGCTATGTGCCAGGCCTTGTTCTAGACACTTGTGATGCATCAATGAACCAAAGAGTCCTGACTTCATGGGGCTTACATTCCGATGGAATAGATGTGGCTACTGCTGAGTAACTACTGATTGAGGAAAGCATACTTAAAGCTGATTCAACTAACCCTAACTTGACCCATAAATAATGCTAGTGTGTGTGTGCTAAGTAGCTTCAGTCATGTCCAACTCTGTGTGACGCTATGGACTATAGCCTGCCAGGCTTCTCTGTCCTTATGATTTCCAGGCAAGAATACTGGAATGGGTTGCCATGCCCACCTCCAGGGGATCTTCCCAACCCAGGAATAGAACCAACGTCTCTTACATCTACCTGCATTGGCAGGCAGGTTCTTTACCATTATCGCCACATGGGAAGCCTTTAAATAAGGTTAGCGAGTGAGTGAGTGAGTGAAAGTCGCTCAATCGTGTCAGCTCTTTGCAACCCCAGGGACTATACAGTCCATGGAATTCTCCAGACCAAAATACTGGAGTGGGTAGCCATTCCCTTCTCTAGGGGATCTTCCCAACCCAGGGATCGAACCTAGGTCTCCCGCATTGCAGATGGATTCTTTACCAGCTGAGCCACCAGGGAAGCACTAAATAAGGCTAGAGACCCAGCTAAATCATGCCTAGACTTCTGACTTCTCCCCACCAAAACTGTGAGATAATAATTCTATAGTTTGTTAAGCCACTAAGTTTTGTGGATAACATATTCCTAAGTTATCTCCTAAAAATGTCTGTTAGTTCAGCCATCCTTTAGACTGAAAGTAATGGTATAAATTAAACTTCTCAAAATCACCTTTTTTATGGAAATGCTCTGCTCTCATCACTTGTGATTTTGATGGGCCTGGAAATCATGACTCTTTCCCTTGACTGTGGGGGTATCATCCTACCCCCACAGTCAAGGGAAAACATTGATGTGTTTATTTTTTTTTTAATTTTTATTTTAACTTTACTTTACAATACTGTTGATGTGTTTAAACTGTGGTGTTGGAAAAGACTTTTTAGAGTCCCTTAGATTGCAAGGAGATCAAACCAGTCCCTAGAGGAAATCAGTCCTGAATATTCATTGGAAGGACTGAAAGCTGAAGCTGAAACTCCAATACTTTGGCCACCTGAGGCAAAGAATGGACTCATTGGAAAAGACCCTGATGCTGGGAAAGATCGAAGGTGGGAGGAGAAGGGGATGACAGAGGATGAGATGGTTGGATGGCATCACCAACTCGATGGACATGAGTTTGAGCAAGCTCCAGGAGTTGGTGATGGACAGGGAAGCCTGTCATACTGCAGTCCATGGGGTCGCAAAGAGTCAGACACAACTGAGCGACTAAACTGAACTGAATCAGAATCTCTTCCTTATGATTTAAATATCAGTTTAATCAGAGAAGACGTAGGGGAATATAAGCTATGTGGTGCCATGCCACAATACGAAGAGGCCCCAGGGAGGTGGACCCACTGCTGCAACCCCTGGAGGAGGCTTGGTTACTTCCCTTGCTGTGGCCTAGTTATTCCACTCTTGCTGTCAGTCCATGAGCCCCCATTATCCTTCCAATAAATTTCCTTCTCCCTCAAACAATGATTTCGAACTTTAGTGAGTGAGAGTCCATTTCTGTTGCTTAGAAGGGAGAACCCTGGCAGACAGACACCAGCTGCATTCAGCTGGTGATTGCATTTCGACCGTAAAGAAATCCTGTAAGGTTTTCATTGTACTTCATTTGATGGGCCCCAAATAAAAACACTTAATGACGAAACTGTAGGGAGCTTAGTCCCCATCTAAAGTAAACTTATTGCTTTTTAGGGAAGCAAATTTAGGCTCACAGTGAGACGGTAACCTGCCTAAGTTGCCACAAGGAATTATTGGTAGATTCAGAACAGTTTTATATACTTTAGGTCACACCCGTATCAATAGCCAGGGTACCAAAAGAGCTGCTATTTTAAATTCTGAGCGAAATAATGCAACAGTGTAACTTTAATCACTATATAGGAAAAGATTCCATTTCGAGTAGTAGCCATGATGATCACACATATGTAGGTAGTAGTGGAAATGAGAAGGAGCGCCTATGATTCATGATTCTATTCTTTTTAGAATGATTTTGCTCTAAAAATTGGGAAGGAGGCTATTAATTAGACCTTGGCCTTTCATTACTGTATGAAGCTTGGCCAGGCCTTGAAACCACGTTTGTAGTGGTTGACCTTGGAGTCATATCTATTTCTAGTGGATGACCTCTAGGATGGCTCCCAGTGGTTCCCCACCTTCCTGGTATGCACACCCTTGTGTAATCTCCTCTTGAGTGTGAACTGACTGGCCTAGTGACTTATTTCTAACCAACAGAACATGGAAAGGCAATGTGATAACAATTGTATGATTAGGTTACAAAAGATTGTGACTCTGTCTTGCTGGCCTGGATGAAACAAGCTGCCATATTGGAAAGGCCACATAGTAAAGAACAGAGGGTAGCCAACGGCCAGCAAGACACTGAACACCAGTAGCAGCCAGTGAGTAAGCTGGGAAGCAGATCCTCCTGCCTTTAAACCTTGACTGCAGCCTTGCAGGAGACCCTCAGATCAATGACCTCGCCAAGCTCTACCCAAATTCTTACCCCCCCAAAACACTGAAAGACAACAGTTTTGTATTTTTTTTTAAGCCACTAAGCTTTACAGTACTTTATTACATAGTAATAGATTATTTATACAGACCTTGATGGAATACAATTTTTTGCTCAGAAAGGAAGTTGGGCTATGGGTTTTGAACACAGTCACCCTAATGGCCCCTGTGCATAGCAGCAGGGAGTGCACTATGTCTGTTAGGGCCAACTAACTCAAAAGTAACTAAGAACTGTGGATCAGGGAACTAGGATGTGCGACACATCTTGAAAGAAACTTTTACCACACCTTGAAAGAAACCGCTACAAGAAAGAAAAAGAATCAAATAGCACTAGTAGGAGAGAGAGTTTTTGAGATATAGTTAGTCTCACCAGTGCCCTTAATTGCACATTTTTATTTAGTTTTAGCCAACTGGCAGTTAAACACCATTTTAATTATGTTACCACTGGAAAAAGAAGAGTATCTAGTTCGAGTTCCTTGTTCCAACTGCCGTTCTTAATTGCCTTTTCATTCAAGCCAAAGACTTACAGTGGCAGCCACAGCCCAGTTGGAAAACAATTCATTGTGTCAGTGACTAGGCCTCATAACAGAGCACCTTAATAAGACCAACTTCTGTACTTCCTGGCTCCCCAAGATGGATTATGTTCATAGTCTATTATTTGAACAAGGGTATCTGACTTATGGCAAATCTATCTGAAACAGCATTGTAGTACTGTATTTTATCTTTAAGAAATGTATTTTATAAAAGTAAGATATTTACTTCTGTTGCAGGAAGGAATTTAAGCAGAAAAATTTCTCTCTAATGTTTGTTGAATCATAGGAGAATGATGAGGGGGAACAGAGTGATACATCAACCAACTAACTTGAAAAACTCAGTTGTATTTTTATTTCAGGAAGAAAGGCTGAGCTAAAGGCACCCTATGGTATTGCATGAAATACCTTTCTTCTTTTTCCAAGTCATGCATATCACCCAGGAATCCACGAGGGCAGCATCTCTGTTCTCTATTACTTAAATTTGCACAAGCATGCGATCAATTCTTCTTTCCCATTCCTTCCTCTTTAGGGCTTGTGAAAGGAGTTGAAATTTATAGTCTTTGAGGATGGCAACCTTTGTTTGGAATCAGAGAATCGCAGACTGTAAGAACCAGCAAGGAACTCAGAGATTATCTGGTCTGACCTTCTCATTTTACAAGCAAGGTAACCAAAGCCCTTTACTGAAAGACCTGGCTGTGACTGATGATTTTAATGACACCTGTAGCCCTGAACTGGGTGAAAACCAGGGTCAGGATCCACACAGAGCAAGGAAATCATGAACACCAGGTAAGAGTTTTAACTTCACTTCATTTTTCCTTCTTCTTTGAAGGAAATTAGAACAATAGTAGAGGGCCAGAGTCACACAGACCCTGGGGTCTGTTTGGCTCACCCACTCTCTGACTCTGTGACCTTGGAAAAGTCACTTTACATCTCAATTTCAGCCGTGGTAAACCTGGAGAAAAGCAAGGCACGACCAGTGTCTTGGGTGGTGGTGAGAATGACGCAATCAAATGTATGTAAAGCTCTTTGCACAGGACAAGAGCTCATAAAATGTATGCAATTGTTATTATTAGCTTCCACTAGTATTATTGGAAAAGATACTGATGCTGGGAGAGATAGAAGGCAAAAGGAGAAGAGGGCAACAGAGGATGAGATGGTAGGATGGCATTACCAACTAAATGGACATAGACTTGAGCAAATTTCGGGAAATGGAGGACAGGGAAGCCTGGTGTGCTGCAGTCCACAGGGTCGCGACGAGTTGGACACGACTTAATGAACAAACAACAACAAGTATTATACCACCTTGACTGTGCTGATCCTTGCCAATTAATTTTACCTGCTGGGCCCCACTTTGGGCTCATATAAACTGAAAGAATTTCAGCATTACAACTCTTTTGATCTTGGGTCATACTCTTCCATTGACCTCAGTTTGAAAGTTTTCTCCTCAGCCTTGAATGGTCTCTTCCATCAGCTCCCACCCTAGCTACCTCTACACCACTGGACCACAAGTACCTTGAGGGTAAAGCTCACACCTGACCTTTCTCTGCTTTTTCCTCAGACCTAACACAGGGTCTTTAACTTCTAGGTTCCCATTTTAAATAAAAGCTTTGAATTTTTATTGCTTCTAGAGGCAAGCCAAGCTGGACTGCTTCGTGCAGATGCAAAAGAGAAGATTCTAGCTAAATAACAGCTGAGGATAATATAAGAGAGCTCATAATTAGTGCCAAGAGCTCTGGGAATAGCAGGCTATCAGACGACACAAGGCTATGGGAAAGCTGGTAGGTGAAATATGAAACAAGAACCCAACCAAGTCATCAATTTCAGACTTGGGGTTGAATAGAAAGATCAGTTTTATTGGAGGGGGAGTCTATAGTGGGAGGTTAGAACAGGTTTAGTGGTGGAAAGGGATTCACAAATATTTATTAGTTATTTTTAGTCACTTATCCCTGAGGCAAAAGAAGAATTGGTGCCTTAGTTGATTTTTTTTAAGTACCTGAATTGTAGCTGCAAGCCTGAGGATCTTTAGTTTACCAGCATGCCTGTTCCACAGAGTAGCCCCGCTGTGATTTTTCACACTTCTTTCTTGCCTTCCACAGAGTTTCCATGACAGGCAAAGGTTCTGGAGAAAACAAAGTGCAGTGTGTCCCCTGTTGTCAGGACTTAAATTTTAAGTCTTTCTTGTCTGCTCAGTGTGGTAGCCGGCAGAGAGTCTTTGTCAGGGAAAGGTCAGAGGCAGTTATTAACACAGAGTGACAACTGTACCCCAGAAAACAATTGCCCTCATCCCTCCCTGCAACCTTCATAGAAGCCTTTGCTGACAATCTCTTCATTTCTATACATTGTCAGCGAGACATTTAACCGCGCTTTGTTGTCCGTCTTGGCTCTCCCAGAAGTATGACTGAGAGAGCGCAATGTAACTTGGGAAAATAAAGGAGAGAAAGAACATTTTAATCTCTGGCCGGGTCAGTTCAATGCCACTTCAGTGAACATTTTTTGTTTTCCTTCCTTGGCTAGCAAGACAGAGCCAACTCTAGGTCATAGCCTTTGAGTTTTAGAGCTGGGAAGAGTTCCACTTACCCCCTGAGGAACCCCAAAGAACTGCAGGAATCTGACCCTGTGGCCAGTGCTGTCTCTACGGGACCTATTCTCCATCACTCTCACTGCCTGAGATCTCGTTACTAGTGGAAGTTCTTGGTTTCTTGGGCCCCCAGGTCATGCCAACCAATATGTGGCTGTGATTTCTCAACACTGTGCATCCTGGCACTGTTTGATGTTCTCTGCCATCGCGAGGTTTAACTAAACCTGTCTTGAAAAGATACATCAATGGATTTCTCTAGACTTTCAGGACTGGGTCAAAATGATCAAAGCTGAAAGGATGCTTTGTTTTACAGATGATGGAGAAGCAACAGGGTTAACCCTTCTTGAACAATCTATGTGTAAGAGAAAGGCTGCTACTGCTGCTAAGTCACTTTAGTCATGTCTGACTCTGTGAGACCCCATAGACGGCAGCCCACCAGGCTCCCCCGTCCCTGGGATTATCCAGGCAAGAACACTGGAGTGGGTTGCCATTTCCCTCTCCAATGCATGAAAATGAAAAGTGAAAGTGAAGTCGCTCAGTCGTGTCCGACTCTTAGCAACCACATGGACTACAGCCCACCAGGCTCCTCCACCCATGGGATTTTCCAGGCAAGAGTACTGGAGTGGGGTGCCATTGCCTTCTCCGAAGAGAAAAGCAGTAATGCAAAATCTCACAGCCTTCTATAACTTTGAGTTATGCATCTGGGTCTAGCTAAACAGGGATTACAGATGCAGAACAGCACACCGTATTGACAACGTCCTGTCTAAATATGTGTCTGTGTGTGTACAAACATGCACGTGACATGCTCATGGTCCCAAAACCATGTTCCCAAAGCTGTGCCTATGAAGGGAGGAAGAAGACTGAAAGTAAAGAGGATTGAGATGTGAATTATTGGCAGTATTATTTTTCATAAGTTCCCAAGTCAGGTGGTGACCATGAAGCACCAACGTCTGGTCCAAATACTACTACGAGTCAAATCCCCCTTCAGTGGAGGAGGGCCTCTGTGTCTCTCTGTTTTGTTAGCACGCTGCTACTACAGATTCCTGAACCTGGACAGCCCTGTTGTAGGTAGATTTTATAGAAAGCAATCTCCCCTTCAGATTGATGCTGAAGCTGAGGCTCCCATACTTTGGCCACCTGATACAAAGAGCCAATCATTGGAAAAGATCCTGATACTGGGAAAGATTGAGGGCAGGATGAGAAGAGGGTGACAGAGGATGAAATGGTTGGATGGCATCACTGACTCAATGGATGTCAGTTTGAGCAAACTCCGGGAAACAGTGAATGACAGGGAAGCCTGGTGTGCTGCAGTCCATGGGCTTGCAAAGAATCGCACACAACTGAGTTACTGAACAATTTTCCTCTTCAGAGCCTATAGAAGAAAGGAAATCTGCTCTGGAGAGCATGTTGAGACTGAACAAAGATGTAGCATGTGATAAAAAGATGAGTTCCCCAGGGAAATCCCCACAGGCATGTCACTAGCTCTATAACTAGTATTGTCCTCATTGGGGGATGTATGTTGCCTTTTTCCAGCCTTTCGGAAGCAACAATATATGATTTGGATATTGCCCTGGTGATTGCAGCCATGAAATTAAAAGATGCTTACTCCTTGGAAGAAAAGTTATGAGCAACCTAGATAGCATATTCAAGAGCAGAGACATTACTCTGCCGACTAAGGTCCATCTGGTCAAGGCTATGGTTTTTCCAGTGGTCATGTATGGATGTGAGAGTTGGACTGTGAAGAAGGCTGAGTGCCGAAGAATTGATGCTTTTGAACTGTGGTGTTGGAGAAGACTCTTGAGAGTCCCTTGGACTGCACGGAGATCCAACCAGTCCATTCTGAAGGAGATCAGCCCTGGGATTTCTTTGGAAGGAATGATGCTGAAGCTGAAACTCCAGTAATTTGGCCACCTCATGCGAAGAGGTGACTCATTGGAAAAGACTTTGATGCTGGGAGGGATTAGGGGCAGGAGGAGAAGGGGATGACAGAGGATGAGATGGCTGGATGGCATCACTGACTCGATGGATGCGAGTCTGAGTGAACTCCAGGAGATGATGATGGACAGGGAGGCCTGGTGTGCTGCGATTCATGGGGTCGCAAAGAGTCGGACACGACTGAGTGACTGAACTGAACTGATTGACATATTGGCATTTCAGCTTTTAACAATTTTTAAAGAAACAAGTAGGAGTTTACAGTGCTGGATACTTAATAATCCTGGAAGACAGCTAAGGGAGGTTGCATGGATGCATATTACGTTTTTCCCCAGGCTTCTTTAGGCCATTAAATGTACCCCAAGCCCTTCATATAGAAATTTCATTTATCTATACTCAGATAAGGAGAAGGAAATGGCAACCCACTCCAGTATTCTTGCCTAGAGAATCCCATGGACAGAGGAGCCTGGTGGGCTGCCGTCTATGGGGTCACACAGAGTCAGACACAACTGAAGCGACGTAGCAGCAGCAGCAGCATACTCAAATAATAATTGCTGATGAGGTGGATTTTCGTGGATTTTCAATAGATGGGGTCAAGAATTTAAAGTCAAAATCCTTACCACCCTGATTCCTTCCTAAAGATTGGAACTTTATTGCTCTAGTATTGTATACAGAGCTGATTTATTTCATAAGGCTTTGGTGTCAGGGACCATAATTTCTTCCAAATCTGCAGAGTAATAAGTTTTGCCAAAAAATGGGTTCATCTTTGTTCTATTTACAAGAATTTAGACATAGACACCGCAGGCAGAGGTCATAGTTTTTAAATCACTTTTCGGAGATGTCATTGGTCATAGCCTCTCCTTAGCTCCTTATTCTCTAATTGAGTCTGAACCACTTCAGGTCAATGGCAGGAATTTGTTTCCATTTCCGATGTGGAGGATGCCAAATGAAAAAATGCTGAGTTGAGGTAGGATTGAAAAGGTTGCAGCAAAATTCAAAGAAATCTGTCGAGTTTGCAACAATGTTGATGCTGTGATGGCACCATTTTTTATTCGACTTTTTAAAGAAATGAACTTGTTCCTGTTTACCAAGTTTAGACTCCGCTTCTTACACATTAATGATTGTTTGTTTGCTTTGGTTTGACATAAACACTGAGACCAAAACCAGGAATCCAGTGGCTGTGAGAAAAAGAATGTAATTTGGGGTGTTGCCGAGTCTAAATAGTACCCAGTTCCAATCACACTGCACCCCTCTGTTCTTGAAGATGTTGTCACATGCCATGAAAACCCAAGGCTTCCACCCAAGGCGGTATCTGTTGACACTGGTCTGTCTTGGCACTTGAAAGCAGGTTCACAGCAAACATTCTTGACCATTTTATCTGCCATCTGCTTTCTAGCATTAATTGAAGTTATTCTCCCTCACACATATTTTGAGTGAAATTGCATATAATCTATACACAAATTCAGAGAAAATTTTAAAATGGTGAAGACTGAAACTTTTCAAAAATAAACAGTGTATCTCTCAATTTACTTAGTTATTGCTCATGTCTATTAATAAAACTCTTTTATCCATGATGTTCTAAAGCTTTGTTACTGTTGGGAATTACGATTCTTAAATTGTATTTTTGAATTGGTCATTACCAGCATGTAGAACTAATTTACTAATTTATGAATTAATTACTATTTCTAAAAACTATTACTACTTTTTATGTTGATCTCCTATTTTAAAATATTGTTACTTATAATAGTTTGTAGATTCTCCTGAACTTTTTACTGTAGAACAAAAAATTCTGATAACAGGGTTTGCTCCCTTTCTTTCCAATAGTTATACTTTTTGTTGCTTTTTCTGAAGCCACAACAAGATTGAAGCCCAAGTGCCACAACAAAAGATGCTGCAGGTCACAGCAAAGACCCCACATTCACAACTAAGACCTGACACAGACAAAATAAATATTTAAAATCCTATATATTACTAATTGTATGTCAACATATTTTTTAAGAAAATAAAATTTCTCTTTAACTCCTTGAATATATATATATCATTACTTCTTTTAATATATGTATAATAGTTGCTTCAAAGTTCCTGCCTGCTAAATATAACACCTGGGCCAACTTAGCTGTTTTCTATTTCTGTATCTTTTTCCTTGACTAGGAGCTATACTTGTCTCCATTTTCCCATATCTGGTGGGTTTTCATTCTCTATTAGATACTGTTGATAATACATTGGAAAGATTCTAGATTATATTATATTCTTCTGCAGAAAGTTGCTTTTTATTCAAGTATACAGTTCAATTCTGGTATGACCTAAATCAAATCCCTTATGATAATATAGGGGAATGACAAATAGATTCAGGGTATTAGATCTGATAGACAAAGTGGGAAGAACTGTGGACAGAAGGTCACAACATTGTACAGGAGGCAGTGATCAAAACCATCCCCAAGAAAAAGAAATGCAAAAAGGCAAAATGGTTGTCTGAGAGGCCTTACAAATAGCTGAGAAAAAAATAGAAGTGAAAGGTGAAGGAGAAAAGGAAAGATATATCCATTTGAATGCACAGTTCCAAAGAATAGCAAGGAGAGACAAGAAAGCCTTCTTATGTAAACAGTGTAAAGAAATAAAGGCAAACAATAGAATGGGAAAGACTAGAGATCTCTTCAAGAAAATTGGAGATACAGACACCAAGGGAATATTTCATGTAAAGATGGGCACAAAAAAGGACAGAAACGGTATGGACCTAACAGAAGCAGAAGATATTAAAAAGAGGTAGCAAGAATACTCAGAAGAACTATCCAGAAAAACTCTTAATGATCTGGATGACGTTGATGATGTGGTCACTTGCCTAGAGCCACACATCCTGGAATGTGAAGTCAAATGGGCTTTGGGAAGCATTAATATGAATAAAGTTAGCAGAGGTGATAGAATTCCAGCTGATCTATTTCAAATCCTAAAAGATGATGCTGTTAACATCCTGCACTCAGTATGCCAGCAAATTTGGAAAACTCAGCCGTGGCCACAGGACTGGAAAAGTTCAGTTTTCATCCTAATCCCAAAGAAGAACAATGTCAAAGAATGTTCAAACTACTGCACAATTGCACTCATTTCAATGGCACCCCACTCCAGTACTCTTGCCTGGCAAATGCCATGGGCAGAGGAGCCTGGTAGGCTGCAGTCCATGGGGTCACTACGAGTCAGACACGACCAAGTGACTTCACTTTCACTTTTCACTTTCATGCATTGGAAAAGGAAATGGCAACCCACTCCAGTGTTCTTGCCTGGAGAATCCCAGGGACGGGGAAGCCTGGTGGGCTGCTGTCTAAGGGGTCACGTAGAGTCAGACATGACTGAAGTGACTTAGCAGCAGCAGCGCATGATAGGAAAGTCACGCTCAAAATCCTTCAAGCTAGGCTTCAACAACACGTGAGCCAAGAACTTCCAGATGTACAGGCTGGATTTAGAAAAGGCAGAGGAACCAGTGCTCAAACTACCAAAATCCACTGGATCATAGAAAATACAAGGAAATTCCAGAGAAACATCTACTTCTGCTTCATTGACTATGCCAAAGCCTTTGACTGTGTGGATCACAACAAACTGGAAATTTCTTAGAGATGGGAATACCAGACCACCTTACCTGCATCCTAAGAAACCTGTTGGAGGTCAAGAAGCAACAGTTAGAACCCAGACATGGAACAATGAACTGGTTCAAAATTGGGAAAGGCTACATCAAAGCTATTGTCACCCTGTTTACTTAACTTAGGTGCAGAGTACATTTTGTAAAATGCCAGGCTGGGTGAAGCACAAGCTGGAATCAAGATTGCTAGGAGAGATATCAATAACCTCATATACACAGAGGATACCACCATAATGGCAGAAAGTGAAGAAATAAAGAGCCTCTTAATGAAGGTGGAAAAGGAGAGTGAAAAAAACTGGCTTAAAACTCAACATTCAAAAAACTAAAATGACATCTGGTCCCATCACTTCACAGCAAATAGAAGGGGAAAAAATAGAAATAGCAACAGACTTCATTTTCTTGGGATTCAAAATCACTGCAGATGGTGACCGCAGTCATGAAATTAAAAGATACTTGCTCCTTGGAGGAAAAGCTATGGCAAACCTAGACAGCATATTAAAAGGCAGAGACATCACTTTGCTGACAAAGGTCTGGATAATCAAAACTATGGTTTTTCCAGTAGTCATGTATGGATGTGAGAGTTAGACCATAAAGAAGGCTGAGCACCAAAGAATTGATGCTTTCAAATTGTGGTGCTGGAGAAGACGCTTGAGAGTCCCTTAGACAGCAAGGAGATCAAACTAGTCAGTCCTAAAGGAAATCAGTCCTGAACATTCATTGGAAGGACTGATGCTGAAGTTGAAACTCAAATACTTTTGCTCCCTGATGCGAAGAGCCAACTCATTGGGAAAAAAGAAAAAACCCTGTGGCTGGGAAAGATTCAGAGCAGGAGGAGAAGGGGACAACAGAGGATGAGATGGCTGGATGTCATCATGGACTCAATAGACATGAGTCTGAGTAAGCTCCAGGAGATGGTGAAGGACAGAGAAGCCTGTCTTGCTGCAGTCCACAGGGTTGCAAAGAGTCGGATATGACTGAGCGACTGAATAAAAATAACTGTTTAATTATGAGTCAGTCAATTTGATTTTATGTAGGCTTAGTTTTGTACTTTCTTGGGGAAGACTTATGAAAATCCTAATCTCTTCCTTAGTTAAAAAATTTCTACTTGGAAGGACTCATCTTTCAAACTCTGCACTCTCTATAGATTTGTGTCAGGTCTTGGCTTTAAACTTTATCAGGGAAGATCTAGAGTAGGCCCGTGTTCTTAGGTTTGACCTTTTTGGTATCTCAGTTGGATGCTTGAGATGTCAACAAGGAGTTAATGAGAACTTTTCACTACAGCTGAACTTGCTTTGTTCCTAGATTTGCATGACCTCTAGTTTCTCTGTTCTAGTCTCATCTCTGATGAACTTCTTGGAAACCCTCCACTTGTCTTGAGCAAATATAATCCAATACTTAGTCACAGACTTCTAGGGAATTGCTGTGCATACTTACGGGGTCTCATCTCTGCACAGCGTCCTCCTATCTTGGATCTTTCCCACAGACTCCAGCCTCTTCAGCTACCCCAAACCCTTATCTCCACCTCCTTGATTCATCAAGATGACTGAACTTGGTTTAAGCTTAGCTTACTGCACTATAATCTAAAAATTGCCTTCAGGCAGAGGGCTAAGACAATCATTAAGTGTAGCTTACTTCAGTTTCTCTTCTTCAGGGATCAGTCTTGAGCTCCCTATTGTCCAATGCTTTATAAACTTTTGTGGGGTTTTTGTATTTATTAAAAATGAGAAGGCGAATTCAGCACCAGTTTCTTTATCATAGTTAAAAACTAAATCCAGATATAGTATTTTTTAATTCTAGAAATTTTATTGGATCTTTTAAATAGATTCTAATACTCTAGCGAAATTTTCCTTCTTTTATTTTGGCCGTCTTTATCTCTATTGTCTTGAATAAATCCATCACAATTGATTTTAGGAACTTTGTCACCCAAAGCACAATGGATTTCTATTTTCTGTTTTTGGTTAGATAGCCCTGTATTTTAGTCCTGTATTTACAGAAGAACTAATATTCTTTTGAATTGATGTGCAACAAAACATTAAAAAATCTTAAGTTCATGGTTAAATGAATTATTACCTATGTGTAATGCTATGTAACAGCCATTTAGATCAAGATAATAGACTATTTCTGGATCCTGGAAGACTTGATTATGCTTCCTTCCAGTCACTAGTCCCCTACAGGTAGTCATTATTCTAATTTTCTGTCTCTACAGATTAGTTTTTAACTTTCACATAAACATTTGATGTACTCTTTTGTATCTAATATCATCCACTTTATGATGTCTTTAGATTCATCCATGCTAGCCTGTGTATCAATAGTTTGTGTTTTTTCCCATAGTGTGTATTATTCCACTGTCTGAATTTACCACACATTATTTATCCCATTCTTGGTGGACACAACAGTTCCTTCCAGGTGGGATGTTTAATTGTAGTTACTATGATTATTCCTGTATATTACTTTTGATAAATATATAAGCTTTCATCTCTACTGGGTTCATAGCAGAGAGTAAAGTCATTGGGTTATAGTGCATATGGAACCTTGGCTTTAGGAAATACTTCCAAATAATTTACCAAGTATTTTATTCTTATCACTGTAGAATGCTCTCTGGAAACTCTCAAATAATCTTGTCTTATGTGGGACAGCCCAATTCTCTCTCTCAGACATTCAGGGAGTCCCCACACATAAGGTATTCCATTTGTTCTACATCCTTTCTAACATCTGATATTATCAGGTTGTTTTAATTTTAGCCATTCTCAACAGTATGCCTAAAAAGATCCTATCTTGGAAAGGAGGATATATATATATAAAATAGTATCTCATAGTGGTTTTATTTTGCATCCCTCTGATGACTAATGATATTGAGCACCTTTGTACATGTTCCTTTCTGTTTACATGTTCATGTCCAATTCCATCAATTTATTTTATGAAAATATAACAGAAATGTAGACATGCAAGCTGACAGTAACTTCTTATAAAGAAGGATTCCTTTCCCTTCACTGGGAAGGTAGAGTGGAATTTAAAGTGATGATTTCTTGTATAGGTGTTTTCTGGGTTCCTCTGACTATAATCCTGTGATGTGAGAAATATACATCTTCCTCCAGGCCTTTCTGCAGCCTTATTTTGTTGGAGAACTCCTCTTCCCAGGCCTCTCTGCTGGAATCCTGCCTCCACTCTAAGTGATACTCAGTGGTCGTGGAGGCTTAGTCACTAAGTTGTGTCCAGCTCTTGCAACCCCATGGATTGTAGCCTGCCAGGTTTCTCTGTCCATGGGATGCTCTCAGCAAAAATGCTGGAGTGGGTTGCCATTTCCTTCTCCAGGGAAGCTTCCTGACTCAGGAATCAAACCCAGATCTTCTGCATTGTAGGCAGATTGTTTACCAACTGAGCTATGTACTCAATGGTAGAGTTCTTAAATGGTCCCAGGTTCACTCTTTCCTCTGATGACTGTTGATCCACAGGAAACACACAATCCCACACCTTGTCAGGTGCAGGGTTATTTTCAAATGCAGACTTACTTTTACTTTCCCTTGATCCCAGTGCTCAGGTCAGCAGCCACACTTTTCAATATTCCTCAGACATGGGTCTGACAGTGGTCAAACTCCAGAGGCATAGATCTATGCCTCAGGTGGTTTCCTATCAGGCATTATGTTATGGAGAAGGTATTTTCTCTCCTTTATTACTTAGGACTCATAGTCCAGCCTTCAAAGAAATCCTCAGAATCCACTCTTGACAATTTTACACCCAGAAAGCGGTTGAGGGTTTCAAGGGCCATGAAATCAGCTCAGTTAATTCCCTTGAAAATTTGCATTTCTGTGTATCAATTTACTTTAAAATTTAATATCTGTGATACTTTCATAGGCTGAATAACCTCCCTGCAAATATGTTTACATGCTTATGCCCAGAATTTTAAAAATACATTACTGTACATAATAAAAGGAAGTTTACTGGAGTGCAGAACCAACATGGCATAGAAAGACCCTGAGCTCATCTCTCATGAGCACTCCAAAACCATACTACCTGCAGAATAACCCTCAATGAAAAAGACTAAAACCTGCCTGGAAAGATCTTCTACGTCTAAAGACACAAAGAAACAACCACAGTGAGATGGGTAGGGGTGCAGACTCATGATATAATCAAGTCAAGCCCCATACCTCCAGATGGGTGACCCGAACACTGCAGAGGTTCTGCAGAGATGAGTGTTCTGAGCCCAATGTTGAGTTCCTTCAGCCCGGGGATCCTGCATAGGAAGATGAGCCCCCAGAGCATTTGGCTTTGAAGGCCAGCAGGGCTTAATTTCAGAGGTTCCCCAAGGGCTAGGGGAAAGAGAGACTTCACTCTTGAAGGACACACACAAAATCTCACATGCACCAGGACCCAGCATAAAAGCAGTGACTCTATAGGAGCCTAGACCAGACCTCCTGTTGAACTTGGAGGGTCTCCCTAAGGGTGGGGTGGCTGTGGCTCACTTTGGGGACAGAGACACTAGCATCAGCCATAATTGAGAGTTGGTTCTACCACCTGGAAGAAGCCAGGGCTGGTGGGTGCAATCTTGGGATTCTTCCTCTACCTCATTTGCACCAAGACCTGGCCCCACTCCACAACCTGTAGGTCCGCAGTGGTGAGATTACAGGTATCCTCCATGTCTCAAAAATTTGCTTTACATCACTCCAATTTTAGGAAAGATCCTACTTAAGTATCATTTTTCAAACTGAAAGAAATCCAAAGATTTTTGCATATACAGAAAAGGTGAAAAACACAGAGAGCATCAGCATTTGTTTTGCAGCAGGCCCTTATAGAGGCATTGCTCACCCTAGGCCGTGAGAGTGGTACCACCAAGCTCCTCCAACGGCTATACTCCACACCACAGTGTCAAGGTGCCAGGGCCCTGAACTGTATCTGTGAGCATCTGTGCTTCTTCTCCACTTATTTAGTGCATCAATTTGCAAGAGGTGCCTCAAGGTAATTGCTGTTTCACTTTACACATTTTGGCTCATGAAAAATTTCATAGGCTGGCTCTACTTTCGGATAGTGGAGGAAACCGGTATGCTGATGTATGGGGAGATACCAGCGTAGGCAGCAGTCATTGTTTTGAGGTCTCTGAAGGCCTTAGGTATGTTTTCAATAATTCAATTACCCTGGTTTTTCTGTAGGAAAAATGAAAAGACAAAGGATTTCTCATGTTCTAGCCTAGGCCTGCCCTTGGCTAATTGCATTTGGGCCATTTCCTAATAACTCTCATCATTTGTCTAGAAAAACCTTTAAAAATGTATCCTCATTGTGTGGAGATATTTTCCTAAATGTGAATGCCAGATAGTCTATTAAAAGCACTTCAAACCTGTGTGTATATATGTATGTTCTATGCACGTTTCATGTATATGTTTGTATATACATGTAACAGTTTGCTCCTCACTTTTAAAATTCCTCTCATCTGACCTCATCAAAAGTTCAGTCTCCAATTCATGAATCCTACCATTGTCTCATAATCCTTTAGTTCTCTGTTCTGATATTCTCTCTTCATGCAAGAGCCTGAATAGTCATCTATTACTATAATTCAGTGTTTGCAATTGCAGGAGTTTACAAGGGCAGGCAGAAAACATAAACAAGTGCAACAGACAAGACAGAACACGGCAAGAATGTGCACAAACGTGGTGAACCAAATTGACTGTGTTCTATCAAAAGGAATTCAAATGCCTAATTTTAATACAATAGGCAAGCCAAGTAAATCTGTCTCCAGGCTAAATGTGCCCATTCACCTCTTCCCTTATTTCCATTTATTACTATCCTCTAAAACCTCAACTTTTGTTGAACTCACTTTCTGCTTTCTCCATGTCTGAATCCAAGTTGCTTCAGATAGAGAGGAGAAAAATCATACAAAGAGGCTGACCATTGACTCTCAATTCACAATCACACCGTGAGGTGGGCAGGAGCTCTGAGCAGCCATCCTCCCACACTTCCTGGAAGGCTTTCTGTTCTGCTGTCAGAGGTGACAATTTCACACTTTCTCCTCTCCATGTATCTACTTATTGAGATGCTTTTAGCTGAAGTAATATTCACAGTGAGATTTATTGTGGAATAAATTTATAAGAAATCCCCCCTCTAACTCCAGTTACTTGTTATTTCTTTCTTTCATTGCTGTCATTATAATCTACAATTATTTGGTTTTACTTATTGATTTTTGGTATTTTTTTTATTTTTAATTTCCCTCCACCAGCATAAAAACTGCCTGAGAGTCTGATGCTGGGAGGGATTGGGGGCGGGAGGAGAAGGGGACGACAGAGGATGAGATAAATAAGGAATTGACAAGGTTTAACATGTGTGAAATTCTAAGAAATTTAGGAAAAGTGTTTCAGATAAGATTGAAAACAAGACTTTGCCAATTTTGTTCTACCCAGGGACAGAAAATAAACATTTTCAGCTGTGCAGGCCATACAGTCTGTCGTAATTATCCCATTCTTCTGCAATAGTGTAAAAGCAACCGTAGTAATACACAATGAATACGAGTGTCCAGATTTGGACCACAGCCATCATTTGCAGACCCTTGTTCTAGATGAACAGATTCTTTGTACAAACCAAAATCCTGGGCTCATAGGGGAGCGGATAGGACGCGTGGCAGTCTGGTGGCATGTCGGTTAGCAGGAAGAGCTGGGCCCCTCTGTCCAGCCTGACCCGGCAGTGGGCCCTGGAGGACGAGGAGGAACAGGAGCGAGAATGCTGGTGGCGACTCTGGAACCTGAGATTCACCATGGACGACAAGGACCTGCTAGGCCCCGAGAGGCGTGAGGTGGGGAGAGCTACGCAGGCAGCTCTGGACGGAGGGTCGGCAAGCGGAGGGGCTTGGAGCAGAGTCCAAATGGAGGCCAGCCAGCCGGCGTGGCAGCATGGGGAGCAGCAGGTTCAGGAGGGCATCAGACCCAGCACCAGCATGAGGCTCCCGGCCAGATCGGTCAAATTAGGCCCGAAGCTGGAGCAACACCTCTCAGCCACAGAGATCAGAGTCTGTCAGGTATGCACACCCATTCCACACTGAGTTCCCTGTGGCTCCCATGGATGTCGCCAGCAAGTGCCACCTCTTCGAGAAGGAGCTGGTGGGCCAGAGCCGAGGGGGCCCAGCCGCCAGCGGCAAGGAGAACTTGGGAGCTCTCAGGGGTGGTGAAGTCACGGCTCAACCTGTAGATCAACAGGACCCGGGAGTCAGCACAGCAGGGCCCACAGAACCAGGAGACACAGAGGGAGTTGGCAGCTGGCAGGAAGCCCAGTGGAGGAAGAAGCCAGAAGCCCCACTGGGTGCCAAGAAGATCTCTGTGGAGGAGAGAGCTGTCTCAGGGAAGAGGGCAGTTCCAGACAAAGCCAGCAACTCAGAGAAGAGACCAGTATCTGAGAAAGCCACCATCTTCGAGAAGACCCCAGTCCCCAAGATGTAGCCGGCCCCAGGCAGGGCTATGGCCCCAGAGCAGCTCCAGGACTGGGAGCACTCAGCCTCAGCAGAGTGCCCGTCCAGCCCCAGGAGGCAGTGGGGCGCTTGGCCTGAGAAGGAGCCTGAGTCTTCAGCGGGGCCTCTGCCCCGGGCTGACGGCCTCCCGCCTGTCACTCTGCAGGTGAGGACCCCCAGTGCAGAGGCTGAGGCCCCCTTGCCGACACGGGCCTTGCCTACCTTCAGCAGCACCCTGCAGTGCTCCAGCCCCCGCACCATCTCCTTCAGGATGAGCCCCCGGAGAGACAGCTCAAAGGCACCCTTAACCCGCTGTGGGTGTTCAAGAAATGATATATGCATGCATAAATTACATCTGTACTATCTACTGAGCAGCATATGAGAGGGATTGAGGGTAGCAGACACTAGAACCAGGTTACTCTGTTTAAGTCCTGATCTTCACATATGTGCTTTGTGACCATTGGTAAGTCACTATCCTCTCTGAACTTCTGTTTACTCATCCTTGAAATAGAGATGAAAATACAGTCTATGTCACAGAGGTAAATGAGGATTAAGTGAGGTATGTGAAACACTTAGAACAGAGCTTGGCACCTGAATACTAGGTGTATTGCATAAATGTAGAATAGGTTTTTGCAAACAGCTTTGCATACATAGTCACATATCCTTCTCACAGAAGGCTAAGTATTATTTCCATTTTATTATCTCAGGGATTTAGAGACACTAGGAAAGATTCCATGGTCACACAACTAGTAAGTGGTTGTTTATCTGCCCCTACTACTCAGAAGTAAAAAGCTCTCAAAAGAAAGTACAATGTGTTTCTCATCTGCAATATCAACTCAGAATCAGTTCACTTCAGTCACTCAGTTGTGTCCGACTCTTTGCAACCCCATGGACTGCAGCCAGATCTCCCTATCCATCACCAACTCCCGAGCTTTCTCAAACTCATGTCCATCGAGTTGGTGATGCCATCCAGCCATCTCATCCTCTGTCATCCCCTTCTCCTACTGCCTTCAATCTTCCCCAGCATCAGAGTCTTTTCGAATGAGTCAGTTCTTGGCATCAGGTGGCCATAGTATTGGAGTTTCAGCTTCAGCATCAGTCCTTTCAGTAAATATTCAGGACTGATCTCCTTTAGGATAGACTGGTTGGATCTCCTTGCAGTCCAAGGGACTCTCAAGAGTCTTCTCCAACAGTTCAAAAGCATCAATTCTTCTGTGCTCAGCTTTCTTTATAGTCCAACTCTCACATCCATACATGACTACTGGAAAAACCATAGGTTTGACTAGAAGGACCTTTGTTGGCAAAGTAATGTCTCTGCTTTTTAATAAGCTGTCTAGGTTGGTCATAACTTTTCTTCCAAGGAGCAAGTGTCTTTTAATATTTGGCTGCAGTCAGCATCTGAATTGATTTTGTAGCCCAAGAAAATAAAGTCTGTCACTTTTCCCACTGTTTCCCCATCTATTTGCTATGAAGTGATGGGACTAGGTGATGGAATTCCAGTTGAGCTATTTCAAATCCAAAAAGATGATGCTAGGAAAGTGCTGCACTCAATATGCCAGCAAATTTGGAAAATTCAGCAGTGGCCACAGGACTGGAAAAGGTCAGTTTTCATTCCAATCCCAAGAAAAGCAAAGCAAAAGAATGCTCAAACTACTGCACAATTGCTCTCATCTCACATGCTAGTAATGCTCAAAATTCTTCAAACTAGGCATCAACAATACATGAACCATGAACTTACAGATGAACTTCAAGTTGGTTTTAGAAAAGGCAGAGGAACCAGAGATCAAATTGCCAGCATCTGCTGGATCATTGGAAAGGCAAGAGAGTTCCAGAAAAACATCTATTTCTGCTTTATTGACTATGCCAAAGCCTTTGACTATGTGGATCACAATAAACTGTGGAAAATTCTGAAAGAGATGGGAATACCAGACCACCTGACCTGCCTCTTGAGAAACCTGTATGCAGGTCAGCAAGCAACAGTTTGAAGTGGACATGGAACAACAGACTGGTTCCAAATAGGAAAAGGAGTACGTCAAGGCTGTATATTGTCACCCTGCTTATTTAACTTCTATGCAGAGTACATCATCAGAAACGCTGGGCTGGATGAAGCACAAGCTGGAATCAAGATTGCCAGGAGAAATATCAATAACCTCAGATATGCAGATGACACCACTCTTATGGCAGAAAGTGAAGAAGAACCAAAGAGCCTCTTGATGAAAGTGAAAGAGGAGAGTGAAAAAGTTGGCTTAAAGCTCAACATTCAGAAAACTAAGATCATGGCATCCAGTCCCATCACTTAATGGGAAATAGATGGGGAAACAGTGGAAACAGTGACTGACTTTATTTAGAGGGGCTCCAAAATCACTGCAGATGGTGACTGCAGCCATGAAATTAAAAGACGCTTACTCTTTTGAAAGCAACTTATGACCAACCTAGACAGCATATTAAAAAGCAGAGACATTACTTTGCCAACAAAGGTCCATCTAGTCAAGGCTATGGTTTTTCCAGTGGTCATGTATGAATGTGAGAGTTGGACTATAAAGAAGCTGAGTGCTGAAGAATTGATGCTTTTGAACTATGGTGCTGGAGAAGACTCTTGAGAGTCCCTTGAACTACAAGGAGATCCAACCAGTCCATCCTAAAGGAGATCAGTCCTGAGTGTTCAATGGAAGGACTGATGCTGAAGCTGAAACTCCAATACTTTGGCCACCTGACGTGAAGAACTGACTCATTTGAAAAGACCTTGATGCTGGGAGAGATTTAAGGTGGGAGGAGAAGGGGATGACAGAGGATGAGATGATGATGGCATCACTGACTCAGTGGACATTTGTTTGGGTAAACTCCAGGAGTTGGTGATGGACAGGGAGGCCTGGTGTGTTGCAGTTCATGGGGTTGCAAAGAGTCAGACACGACTAAGTGACTAAACTGAACTGAACTGAAGCAGGGTGATAACGTACAGCCCTGACATACTCCTTTCCCAATTTGGAACCAGTCGGTTGTTCCATGTCCAGTTCTAACTGTTGCTTCTTGACCTGCATACAAATTGCTTAGGAGGTAGGTAAGGTGGTCTGGTATTCCCTTCTCTTTAAGAATTTTCCACTGTTGTGATCCACACAATCAAAGGCTTTGGCATAGTCAAAAGCCTTTTTTTTCTGGAACTCTCTTGCTTTTTCTATGAGCCAACAGATGTTGGCAATTTGAGTTTTGGTTCCTCTGCACTTTCTAAATCCAGCTTGAACATCTGGAAGTTCACAGTTCACATACATTGAAGCCTGGCTTGGAGAATTTTGAGCATTACTTTGCTAGGGTGTGAGAAATGGGCAACTGTGTGGTAGTTTGAACATTCTTTGGTGAAATTCAAAATAAAGGTAGCTAATATAGATCAGTGTCTGCGCAGGTTTTAAAATAAGGCTGCAAATACCCCCTCACTAGGAGGAATCCCTCTTCTTGAATCTAGGTGGATTTGAGACTACTTTAGCTGATATAGCATAGTGAAAATGACATGTGTGTCTTCCAAAGGGCTGCTCAGCTTTTGCCTTGTTCACTGGCACATAATATCTCAGAACTCTGAGCCACCTTGTAAAAATTCCCTGATGCCCACATTTCAAGGGTGTCTAAGTCAGGCTCCTGCCATAGGGTCCTTGTGGCTGGAGCCTGGAGATTCATGAGGTCACAGAGAGGGTGTGACTACTGGTTGACTTGGAAGCTAGTCTGAGGCACTTGGAGGCACCTCACATACTCCTGTCTTGGAATGTCCTTCTGTCCATTGTTCCCATAGTGGGAGGTGTTCCAAGGACACAGCCTTGAGAGACCAAGGTGTTTTTGAGACCATCTGGACTGAATATTTGACAAGAGACAAGCTGGCAGATTGGAATACCTGGGCTCACCTCCTCTCACGAGGACACCAAAATCACATCTAACTGCTGAACCATCATTAACAGAAAAGACCGGAACCTACCACAAAATATTTTACACCCAAAGACAAAGAAGCCACAATGATAAAATAGAAAGTGTATTTACATGATATAATCAAATTCCATACCCATCAGATGGGCAACCCACAAATTAGAAAATAATTATATTGGAAAATAGATATATTTTCCCACAGGAGCGAGTTTTGAGCCCCACATCAGGTTCCCAGCCTGAGGGTCTGGCATTGGGAGGAGGAGCCCCCAGAGCATTTGGCTTTGAATGCAGGAGTAGGGGAGCTCTTAAGTGCAGGAGCTCCGTGGGAATAGGAGAAACGGACTCCACTCTTGGAGGAGTCACACACGGTTTCATGTACACTGGGACCCCAGACAAAGCAGTTGACTCCATAAAAGCCTGAGTTAGACCTACCTGCAGGTCTTAGAGGATATCCAGGGGAGGCGGGAGTCAGCTATGGCTCACTGTGAGGGCAAGGACGCTGGCGGCAGATACTGCATGGAATACTCATCAGCATGAGCTCTCCTGGAGGTTACCATTTTGGCAGTGAGATCAGGCCCCACAAAACAGCCTGCAGGCTCCATTTCTGGGACACCTCACACCAAATGATAAACAGGATAAAAACACAGCCCTACCCATCAGCAGACAGGCTGATGAAAGTAGTCCTGAGCCAACACAGCCCTTGAGAAACCCTGCTCAACAGAGGGATAAGACCTAGCTCCACCCACCAATGAGAAGACACCAGTCTTTCCCACCAGAAAGCCTGCACAAGCTCCTGGAACAATCTCGCCCACCAGGGAGCAGACACCAGAATCAATAAGAATTATAATCCTGCAGCCTAAGGACAGGGAACACAAACACAGAAAGTTAGACAAAATAAGATGGCAGAGAAATTTATCCCAGAGAAAAAGAACAAGATAAAACTCCATAAGAAAAATTAAAAGAAGTGGATATAGGCAATCTGCCAGAAAAATAACTCAGAAAGTAAAGATGATTCAGGATCTCAGAAAAAGAACGGAGTCACAGATGAAGAAGATACATGAAATGTTTAATAAAAAGCCAGAAGTTTTACAAAACAGATGAACAATGCAATAATTGAAATGAAAAATATACTAGACGGAATCAATATCAGAATAAATAAGGCAGAAAACTGAATAAGTGAGCTAGAAGACAGACTGGTGGAAATCACTGTTGCAGAATAGAAGAAAGAAATGAAAAGAAATGAGGACGTCTAAGAGACATCTGGAACAACATTAAATGCACCAACATTTGCACTGTAGGGGTCTCAGGAGGAGTCAAGAAAGAGAAAGGGATTGAAGAATATTTGAAGAGATAATAGCTAAAAAATGTTCTTAACATGGGGAGGGAAATGTTTACTGAAGTTCAGGAAGAAAAGAGTTTCATACAGGATAAACTGAGGAGGAACACACCGAAACACATGTTAATCAAAATGACAAAAATTAGAGAAAGAGGAAATATTAAAAGCAAGAAGGGAAATGTAACAAATAACATACAAGGCAATCCCTATAAGGTTATAAGCTGATTTTTCAGCAGAAACACTACAGGCTAGAAGGGAGTGGGATGATATATTTAAAGTGATGAAAGGGAAGAAGCTACAACAAAGAATACCCCGACCAGCAAAGTTCTCATTCAGATTTGACAGGGAAATCAAAAGCTTAATAGATAAGCAAAAGCTTAGTGAATTCAGCACCACCAATCCAGTTTTATGCAAATACTAAAAGAACTTCTCTAATTGGGAAACGCAAGAGAAGAAAAAGATCTACAAAAACACCTCACATCAAACAACCAAAAGGGTAGAAATTGTCTCATACAGTTAAGAAAATGGTGATAGGAATATATATATTGATAATTACCTTAAATGTAAATGGATTAAATGTTCCAACCAAAAGACAGACCAGCTGAATGGATTCAAAAACAAGACCCATATGTATGCTGTCTATCAACATATACAGACAGGGAAATATACAGACTAAAAGTAAGGGGGTGGAAAAAGATATTCTATGCAAATGGAAATAAAGCTGGAGTAGCAATATTCATATCAGACAAAATAATTTTGAAAATAAAAGACTGTACAGTATAAAAAAAATAAAGAGAGAAGGAAGGACACCACGTAATGGCCAAGGGATCAACCCAAGAAGATACAACAATTTTAAATATTTATGCACCCAACGTAGGAGCACCTCAATACATAAAGCAAATGATAACTGTCAGTAAAGGGGAAATCAACAGTAAAAAATAGTGGGGTATGTTAAGACCCCCACTTGAACCAATGGACAGATCATCCAGACAGAAAATCAGTAAGGAAACACAAGCTTTAAATGACACATTAGACCAGAAAGATTTAATTGATATTTATAGGACGTTCCATCCAAAAGCAGCAGAGTACTTTCTTCTCAAGTGTAACTTTCTCCAGGACAGATCACATCTTGGAGTATAAATCAAGCCTCGGTAAATTTAAGAAAATTCGAATCATGTCAAGCATCTTTTCTGAACACAATGCTATGAAATTAAAAGTCAATTACAGGAAGAAACTGTAAAAACACAAACACATGCAGGGTAAACGATATGCTACTAAATAAACAAGAGATCACTGAAGAAATAAAAGAGAAAATCAAAACATGCATAGAAACAGATGACAACCCAAACACAATGACCCCAAACCTATGGGATACAATGAAAGTAGTTCCAAGAGGGAAGTTTATAGCAATAGAACCCTACCGCAAGAAACAAGAAAAATCTCAAGGAAACAATCCAATCTTATACCTAAAGCAACTAGAGAAAGAATAAAACCCAAAGTTAGTAGAAGAAAAGAAACCATAAGAATAAGAGCAGAAATAAAGAGAGACAAGAAACAATGGCAAAGATCAATGAAACTAAACGCTGACTTTTTGAGAGGATGGATAAAGCTGATAAACCTTTAGTCAGACTCATCAAGACAAAAAGGGAGAGGACTCAGATCAATAATTAGATATGAACAGGAGAAGTTACAACTGATACTGAAGAAATAAAAAGGATCATGAGAGACTACCACAAGCAACCATATGCCAATAAAATGGACAACCCAGAAGAAATGGACAGATTCTTAGAAAGGTCCAGCCTTCTAAGACTGAACCAGAAAGAAACGGGAAATAGAAACAGGCCAATCACAAGTAGTAAAACTGAAACTGTGATTAAAAATCTTCCAACAAACAAAAGTTTAGGACCAGATGGCTTCACAGGCAAATCCTAGCAAACATTTAGAGAAGAGCTAACACCAATCCTTCTCAAACTCTTCCCAAAAATTGCAAAGGAAGGAATACTCCCAAGTTCATTCTACCAGGCCACCCTGATACCAAAACCAGGCAACAATATCACACACACAAAAAAATTACAGACCAATATCACTGATGAACACAGATGCAAAAATCCTTAACAAAATACTAGCAAACAGAATTCAACAACACATTAAAATGATCATGCACCATGATCAAGAGGAATTTATCCCAGGGATGCAAGGATTCTTGAAGGGACACAAATCAATCAATGTGTTACTCCATATTAACAAACTGAATAAAAACCATGTAAGCATCTCAATAATTACAGAAAAAGCTTTTGACAAAATTCAACACCAGTTTATGATAAAAATGTTCCAGAAAGTGGGCATAAAGTGTACTTACCTTAATGAAATAAAGGCTATATATGATAAGCCCATAGCAAACATCATTCTCAATGGTAAAAAACTGAAAGCATTTCCTCTAAGATCAGGAGCCAGACGAGATTGTCGATTCTTGCCAATACTATTCAACATGGCTTTGGAGGTCCTAGCCATGCACTCTGAGAAGAAAAAGAAATAAAAGGAATCCAAATTGGAAAAGAAGAAATGAAACTGTCACTATTTGCAGATGACATGGTATTCCACATAGAAAATCCTAAGGATGCCACCAGAAAACTACTGGTGCTAATCAATGAATTTAGTAAAGTTGCAGGACATAAAATTAATGCACAGAAATCTCTTACATTCCTATACACTAGAAATATCAGAAAGAGAAATTAAGAAAACAATCCCATTTTCTATTGCAACAAAAAGAAAAGAATAAACTTACCTAAGGAGGCAAAAGACCTGTACAAAGAAAACTATCAATATAAAATTCTGATGAAAGAAATCAAAGACCATACAAACAGATATAGAGACATACCATGTTCTTGGATTGAAAGGACCAATACTGTGAAAATGATGAGACTATCCAAAGCAATCTATAAACTCAGTGTAATCCCTATCAAATTATCAATGGCATTTATCACAGAATTAGAACAAAAAATTTTACAATTTGTATGTGGTGTGTGTGAAGTGACAACTAAGTCACTTCAGTTGTGTTTGACTCTTTGTAACTGTATGGATTGTAGCCCACCAGGCTCCTCAGTCCATCGCATTCTCCAGGCAAGAATACTGGAGTCAGTTGCCATTTCCTTTTCCAGGGGATTTTCCCAACCCAAGGAGTGAACCCAAGTCTCTCAAGTTTCCTGCATAGGCAGATGTGTTTTTTACCACTAGCACCATCTGGACCCTGAATAGCCAAAGCAATATTGAGAAAGAAAAATAGAGCTGGAGGAATCAGGTTCTGTGATTGCACACTACACCACAAAGCTACAGTAATCAAGCCAATATGGTACTGGCACAAAAAATAGAAATATAGGTCAATGGAACAGAATAGAAAGCCCAGAGACAACCCTCCACACCTATGGTTACTTAATCTATGACAAAGGAGGCAAGAAAATACAATGGAGAAAAGACTGTCTCTTCAATAAGTGATGCTGGGAAAACTGAATAGCTGCATGTTAAAGAATGAAATAAGAATGCTCCCTAATAGCATACATAAAAACAAATTCAAAATGGAGCAGAGACCTAAATCTAAGGCCAGACACTACAAAAAATCTTAGTGGAAAACACACGCAGAACACTCTGACATAAATGAGCGCAGGATCTTTTTTGACACACCCCCTAGAACAATGACTGGGCTTCCCTGTGGCTCAGATGGTAAAGCATCTGCCTGCAATGGGGGAGACCCAGGTTTTATCCTTGGGTCGGGAAGATCCCCTGGAGAAGGAAATGGCAACCCACTCCAGTACTCTTGCCTGAAAAACTCCATGGACTGTCGCCTGAGGAGCCTGGTAGGCAACAGTCCATGGAGTCGCAAAGAGTCGGACATGACTGAGCGACTTCACTTTCACTTTTTTCCTAGAACAATAAACAAATGGGACCTAATTAAACCTAAAATCTTTTGAACAGCAAAGAAAACCATAAACAAAAAGAAAAGGCAGCTTTCAGAATGGGATACAATATTTGCAAACTAAAAAACTGACAAGCAATTACTCTCCAAAATATACAAACAGCTCATTCAGCTCAATATAAAAAAAAACAACCCAATCAAAAAAATGGATGGAAGACCTAAATAGACATGTCTCCAAAGAAAGCATCTAGATGACCAACAAACACATGAAAAGACCAATATCTCTAATTATTAGATAAATGCAAATAAAAACTACAATTAGTAGTTTTTTATGTATCACCTCACATCAGTCAGAATGGCCTCATCAGAAAGTTTACAAACAGTACTGGAGAGGGTATGGAGAAAAAGGAACCCTTTTACACTGCTGGTGGGAATGTAAACTGATACAGCTACTATGGAGAACAGTATGGGGTTTCCCTAAAACACTAAAAAGAAAACTACCATATGACCCAGCAATCCCACTCCTAGGCATATATAGAGGGAGAAAACAATTATTCCAAAAGATACACGCACCCAATGTTCATTGCAGTCTTATTTACGATAGATAGGACATGGAAGCAACCTAAATGTTCATCAACAGAGGAATGGATCAAGAATTTATGGTTCGTATATACAATGGAACATTACTTAGCCATAAAAAGAAACAAAATTCTGCCATTTGGAGAGATGTAGATGGACCTAGAGACTGTCAGAAAGAAGTCATAAAAAGAAAAACAAATATATATTAATGCGTATGTGGAATCTAGCAAAGTGGTACAGATGAACCCACTGGCAAAATAGAACAGAGACGCAAACAGAACAAACACATGGACCCCATGTGGGAAAGGGAGGAGGGGGATAAACTGGGAGATTGTGACTGACATATATACACACCACTATGTATGAAATTGATAACTAATTAGAACCTACTGAATAGCACAAGGAACTTTGTTGTTCTGTGGTGACCTAAATGGGAAGGAAATCCAAAAAAGAGGGGATATATGTATGGATATAAATAATTCACTTTGCTGTATAACAGAAACTAATGCAAATTTGTAAAGCAACTATCCTCCAATATTCAAAAAAAAAAAAACTTAATTACAAACTATGCAAGCATACGAATAACCATATCTCCCAAGAGATTATACAAGTGACCAAAATGCATGAAATGATTGTCAATATTATTACTCATTAGGGAAATGCAAGTCAAAACCACCATGAGATACCACTACACACCCACTAGGATGGAATAACCAAGAACACTGGAAATAAAAAGTCTTAGCAAGGATTTGGAAAAATTGGAATCCTCTTATACAACTGACTTGCAATAATGCAATCATGGTGGGAAACTCTCTGCAGGTCCTTAAAAATTCAAACAGAGTTTCCATATGACCCAACAATTCCAATCCTTGGTATACACCCAAGAGAACTGAAAACATGTTCACACAAAAATATTATCCTCAAATGTTCATAGTACCATTATTCATAATAGTCAGAAAGTAGAGACAACCTAAATGTCCATCAATTGACCAGTGTATAAACAAAGCAGTCATGCGATGGAGTGTTATTCATCCATGGAAAGGAATGAAGGGTTGGCACACTGCAACACACTCATCCTTGAAGACATTATGCTACACAAAAGAAGTCATTCACAAAGTAACAGACACTACACAACTCCATGTACATGAAATGTCCACAATGGGCAAACCCATGAAGTCATAAAGCAGATCAGTGCTTTTCAGGTAAAGGAAGAATGGGAACTGAAAGTGACTGATAAGAGGTACTGGGTATCATTTCTGAGATGATAGAAATATTCTGGAATGAGATAGTGGCAATGTTTGAACAACATTGCACATATACTAAAACCCAGTGAATAATAGTTAATACAACTAAATTACATACTGAGTTGTGCATTTTAAAATGTTGAACTTTTAGGTATTAAATTAATGTCAACAAAAACTGTAAAATAATAAACATTATCAGACTAGAAAAGACCATAGTGAAGTATCACCTCACACTGGTCAGATCGGCCATTAACAAAATGTCTACAAACAATAAATGCTGAAGAGGATGAGGACAAAAGGGAACTCTTCTACACTTCTGGTGGGAATGTAACTTGGTACAAGTATTATAAAGAACAGTATGGGGGTCCTTCAAAAACTAGAAATAAAACTGCTGTATGACCCAAAAATACCGAGCCTGGACATACATCCAGAAAAAATCATACTTTGAAAAGATACAGGCACCCCAAGGTTCACTGCAGCACTATTTACAATAGCCAAAACATGAAAGCAACTTAAATGCCCATCAACAGAAGAATAAAGATGTGATATATACATACAATGGAATATTACTCAACCACAAAAAAGAATGAACTAATCAACAAGGATCTACTGTATAGCACAGGGAACTCTAATCAATAATCTGTAATAGCCTATATGGGAAAAGAATAGAAAAAGAATGGATGTGTGTGTATGTATAGCTGGGGCTTCCCTTGTGGCTCACAGTAAAGAATCCGCCTGCAATGTGGGAGACCTGGGTTCAGTTCCTGGGTTGGGAAGATCCCCTGGAGGAGGGCATGGCAACCCACTCCTGTATTCTTGCCTGGAGAATCCCCATGGACAGAAGAGCCTGGTGGGCTACAGTCCATGGGGTAGCAAAGAGTCGGACACAACTGAGCAACTAAGCATAGCATATATGTATAGCTGAATCACGGCTGAACACTGAAGCTAACAACATTGTAAATCAATTATACTTTAATATAAAATAAAAATTAAATTTAAAAAATGGAACGCCCTAGCCACCTTGAGAAACCATACATAGGTGTGTAAGTCAACAGTCCCATCTGAGCCCACGTTGGAGTCATTCCTTTTCAGGGACCAGACACGTTAAGTTGAAAGTCTTCAGTTCCCAGTAATGGAGTAACTCAAACATTTAACTCTTCCCAGCTAGGCCCCACATATAGAGCAGACAGATCATCCCTACTATGACCTTAGTTCTTGAACCACAGAATACATGAGCATGATGAAACAATTGGTGGCTTATGTGACTAAGTTTCAGGGTGATTTATTATCACATAGACACACAGAAGAGTCTTTTCCCAGATTTTCCTAAGCTAGAATTATAGTTCCATCTATCAATACTGGTCTTCCTCCTGTATTTCAGTGGCCTCACTTCAGTCTTCTGAGTCACCCAGCATTCGAAGGAGCTGGGATCTGAACCCAGAAGTCTTCCTTTGGAGCAGGGCTGCTGACCTTCACACACTACAAGCAAATCATTTCATTTTGGGGTCGGTTTCCTCTTCTAAAATGGTGAGCCAAGCCTGCTTTGTACGACTGCCATGAGAATCATATGATACCATGGGCATAAAACTACATTCAAGGAATTTAGATTTCAGATCTATGGCAAAAGACCTGGGGCAGAGAGTAGTTTTCCTGGAGTTCCAGTCTTAGAAAGAAGCATATTTGCCCCAACAAATCGACAGTGCTGATGCCGCAGCCATCAGAAGAGCAAGCATGCTTCTCACCATACACTGGGGGCTCCTGAAAGGTCTGCATGTGAACGTACGTATGTGCAATTTAATACCAGACCAGTCTGGTGATTTTGAAACAACTCAAGTGTCTGACATGAAAGCGAGTGACAGTACTTGGAACCAGGGCCATGAAATGCAAGTACATTGCAAATCACTCAGTTGTGCTGTCAAGGGAATCGTAGTCACCATATATATTTTCTTAAATGTAGTTTCCCAGCAAACCTTTCATAAAATTCACGACTGTAGCTGACCCTGCTGCATGCTTGCTTCCACAGCCTCCCCTTTCCCCTCCAGCATAAGACACTTGTGGCTGATTGGCTGCTGAATCGCCATTACCAGCACCCTTCTCCCTTTCTACCTCCTTACAGATGGTCCTCAAAATTGATGCTTGCCATCCCAGCTTCCCATGCAGCTGGGGTAGCCAGTGTTTGTGAGGAATAAGCAGAATCATTTGGGAAAGGTCATTTGTAAAATATTTTTCTTTTCTGCTACAAAGGTACATAAAGTCACAGAAAGCCAGCACAGGCTTTCTCACTTATTCTTCCTCCTGCCTTGAATGCATAATGGATGCAGCTGCAGCAGCCTCCATGGGACAATGAGGGAGACCCCAAAAGTGGCATCTGCTTTGATTCCTTTGAACCAACCTCCTTTCTTTGGGGAGCAGGGCAGAAAGTCCAATTCGTGTAAGCCACTGGAGCTATATTTTCTTTTACTGGCAGATGCAGAAAGTTCTAATATAAAACTTGTGTCATGAGCAATTAAAGCCTCGTCCTGTGTAAGCAGGCAGCTTCCTCTTCCCTGACCTTTGTGATGAAGGTAAAAACAAAAGCCCTTAAGTGGAAAGTCACACTAAGACAATGGGTTTCTCTGCGTCTACTGGTCCAGGACCTCACGAACAGTCCCTTCCGTAAAGCTTTGCCACTCTGCTGAGACCACTGCCGAAGCCTCCCTGGGTTTCTTTGGTTCCTAATTCCAGTGCCCTCCCATCCTCTACACTGAAGCCACAGAGGTCTTCCCCAAAGCAAATGTCCATCCAGGCACTCCTGCTGAAGGCAGCGTGCCAGTGCTTGCTCAGAAACGCCTGAACTTCCCCGCTCTGCTGAGAAGACTCGCCCTGACCTGGCCTCGGTGTCCCTCTCCAGCTTCTGCCTCAGCCAGTTCCTCTGCAGTCTCCCCCTCTATTCTTAGCTCTTCAAACTCGCAGCTTGAATTTTAAAACCCCTCCTCTGACTATTCTAATCCCCCTGCCTGGGTACCTCAGTCTCACCCAGACTTCTCTGCAGTAGACACACACTCTCTCTCTCTCTCTCGCTCTCACTCTCTCTCTCACACACTCTTTCACACACTCACTCTTTCACACTCTCTCACACATTCTCTCTCACACACTTTCACACTCTCTCAGTCTCTCTCTCACATACTCTCACTCTTTTTCACACGTCTCACACACTCTCACTCTTTCACACTCTTTACCATACTCTCTCTCACTCATTCTCTCTCACACACACACTGTCTCTCTCAGTCTCTCACACACTCTCACACTCTCACTCTTTCACACACTCCTTCTCACACTCTCACATTCTCACTCTTTCACTCTCTTTCTCATTCTCACACACACTGTTTTTCTCTCTCACACACACACTGTCTCTCTCTCACACACACACTTTCTCACAGTCTCTCACACACTCACACTCTCACATTCTCTTTTTCACACACTTTCTCTCACACACTCTCACACTCTCACTCTTTCACACACTCCTTCTCACACTCTCACATTCTCACTCTTTCACTCTCTTTCTCATTCTCACACACGCTGTTTTTCTCTCTCACACACACACTCTCATATACACTGTCTCTCTCTCACACACACACACTCTCTTTCTCACAGTGTCTCTCTCACACTCTCATACATACTCTTTTTCTCTCCATAGCACCTACACCAGTACTTGGAGCAGCAAAACAGAATACAAGCAAATACCTTTCCCACAAGATGGTAAGCCCCCTAAGGGCAGGGCCTGCATGTATCTTGTTCTCTGTTGTGGTATCAGCACAGGTATTCTGATCAACGCCTATGCACCCAACTGGTGTGGGACGATTCCTTCATTCTAAACAGTAGATGGCTGAACACACACCACCAGACGCCAGACAGATCACTAGCCACCTGTACTCACAGAGAAGAGGAGGAAGACGCTGCAAGCCAGGCAGGACCACGCAAGGATTGTACCTGGGAGCACAGAGAGCCAGCCACGGCCCTAGGAGTTGGGCTTTGTAGTGAAGAGAGTGAGGTAGCCCTTTGTTCACATGGAGGGATGTGATTGGCTTATTTATATAATTTCATGATTTGACAGGGAGGTGAAACTTATTAGGCTGAAGACCAGGTGAAACACAGCTGATTCTGCTGATTGGAGAACTTTCCAGGGAGGGAGGCTTTCCTGCTGGGCTTGGAGTGGGGTCTCAGGTGGGCTAAGGGTGGAGCAGAGGGAGGGTGTATATACAGGAACAGGGAAACACAGCTAGACATTGAGGAGCAATGAGCCTCAAAGCTATTAAGGCATCCCTTGACATTTTACATTTTGTAATACAAAATAGAGAAGAGGGGAAGAGAGCAAAGGAGGGAGGAGGAAAATTTCTTTTCATAGTCTGGCCTGACTTGATTCCTATTTTAAGATCAAAAGTTAGACAGGGTGACTTTTCAATTACCACCTGGAGTAGTTATTGATTGGCTGATCCCAACCGCAGTCTCAACCTCCTTTTTCTTTGTCTATTTCCCAACCAGGTCTGGTCATGTGTCAAAGTGCTAATCAATGGGACACGTGCAGAATCATGCTGTGGGATTTCTGGGAAAGTTTCTGCTGCTTGATTTGGGCAATGTCCTCTTCTCCTTATTCTTCCTACTTAGTTTCTGCTGGAATGTAAATATGATGGCTAGAGCAATAGCAGCCAACTTGTAGGCATGAGGAATAACCAGGAGAATCATAGAGATGTGCAGTATCTCAAATAATTTACCTTTTATTTATTACTTTCCAGGAAGTTTTTGTGTAATTGGGTTTTACTTTTTTCCATTTAGGATTTAATTATAAATATTTTTCTATGCCACTAAATAGTCTTTCTAAGTGTCAGTTAAATTGTCCACAAGGCAAGAATGAAAATAGGAAGGGAGAAATAGAGTCATCAGTAGGGAAAGCTGTAAAGCGTAAAGTATGTTACGTGGTTGCAATCCATGATGAAGCCACGGACACCGAGTCGATGCAAGGCACCTGTTGCAGGATGCCTGCCTACAATGGTGGGAGTGGATATAAGAGAACTAAGGGAAACTTTTCAGCTAGATAACCCTACTTTTCATTTTTCGTAGTTATTTTTCCAACTTTTGTGTAATTTAAAACTATTTCTACATGAAAAAATAAATGTTAAAAGTTGCTCTTACTGAACTTGGTTGGGGTAGGGGTGGAATTGCCCTATGTTCTCTGTTCAGGTGGCTTGGTGGTAAAGAATCCGCCTGCCAGTGCAGGAGACACAGGCGACTTGGGCTCAATCCCTGGGTCAGAAAGTTCCCTGGGAGGAGGAAATGGCAACCCACTCCAGGATTCTTGCCTTGGAAACCCCATGGACAGAAGAGCCTGGAAGGCTACAATCTATGGCGTCACAAAGAGTCGGACACAACTTAGAGACTAAACACCATACAGACACCACCACCACGTCTGTCTGTTTCTTCCCACCCCCAGTGGCAGCCATTGAGAAGGCTCAGTGGATGTTAAGGGATCACAGAACAGCCCACATCATTACTGTGAGCAAAGCCAGGTAAGGGCAATTCAGTCTCCTGAGAATCTGAGGAAATCTACTGCCCCTCTTCTTAGAGATTAAAAAAAAAAAAAAATGCCCACATAAAACTGCTCACAATTTCAGAGGTTAGAATCTCACTTTAAAAACTGTAACACTGAAATTCAGGGGCCATGAGTGCCACTTTCTCATCTCTTTCTGCCTCTTTCCCGCTACTCTTTCTCTCTTCTCTGTCCACTCCTTACTATTATGTTGTTGGATCCCAGCCTATGGCTAAACATCCAGACAAGCCAATGGCTTCGGGAAGTGCAGTGGCAGAGTCCACGGCACACCTGCTTCCTACCAATGAGGCTTGAAGCTGCTTATATCCTGCAAGAGCTAACGATTAGAGATGAAGAAAGAACGGTAAACATTTCTGCGGGTGGTCCCCAGCTATGTTGAGCACCCCATAATCCACAAGGGAACTCTGTCCCCATCCAGGTGTGATGAACCAGCGCCTTCACACAACTCCCCTCCCCCAGAGTCTTCATGCTCTAGGGGACTCTCCACACTGTAGAATATGCCCCCTCTCTTTGGAAAAGCCATCAGGAACTCACCTCTTCCTCTCCTTTCTGGGCTTCATTCTGCTTTTCTTTCTTTTTTTTTAAATTAATTAATTAATTTATTTTTAATTTTACTTTATTTTACTTTACAATACTGTATTGGTTTTGCCCTCCAAGGATTCTATTCATCTTTCATCAGGCCTCAGTCTAACTTTGTGAAGTGAGTTTTTCCCCTGCATTGATCTTCATCTGGACTCAATCTCCAGCTCCTAATTTGCTCTGAGCTCCTGTGCAACTATATTTCTCCATGGGCAAAGTCAAAGGTAGAGATTCATGGAATAACTGGCAAAGGAAGAAAGACTACTAAGTAAATGAAAAAGCCAAGACCTAAACTTGATAGAACAGACAATGAGTACTGCTGATTTCAGAGGAAAACATAATTAACCAGGACTGTGTAAAACAGGGTAAGTGTCACAGTGATGCCTGGATTTAGGCAGAGAGCCTTGAAGCTACTACATCTGCAAAGCTTACCTTGTGTTAGGAAACAGCAACCTACTCCAGTATTCTTGCCTGGGAAATCCCATGGACAGAGGAGCCTGGCGGGATGCCGTCCATGGGGTTGCAAGAGTTGTACACAACTTAGTGACTAAACCACCTTCACCACCACCAAATATCTCCCTAAACAAGCTCTTGTAATCCTCACAGTATCTCAAGGGAGGAATTATCATGCTAATTTTGCATATGAGGAAACAATCTCAGAGATAGTAAGGAACTTAATTTCACAGAGCTGCGATTTGAACCCAGATCCTTCTGATGCCAAAGCTTTTATAGGACTCCAGAACCTGTGACTGATAGGGCCTGGCACATCGGAACTGCTCTACCAATGTTTGTTAAATGACTGAATAGAATGAATAAATGAAACAGTCGTGTGAGAATGAGAAAGCTCATATCTTGTAATGTGGATTACACATCCATGGTGGAGGGGGGGGAGTTTAAATGGAAGAAGTGGTTGTTCAGCTACTGGATCACTGATATTTACTGAGCGCTTACTACATGCTAAGTGGTTTAACACACTTCAGGACAATCCTCTGGAAGTCAGCAGAAATATACTGAGCAGCAGAAATACACTGAGCACAAGACATTCTGGCTGGCCCTGTATTGGGCCCCAAGGATGGCAAATTATTCTCAGGCATCCTCAGCCCAAATATAGAAGAAAGATGTGTAAAACGCTTCACACCACAGATAGGGCTATCTGGGGATTTAATTTACCTACTCTCTTCTCACCCTCCTCAACCACGAGCAGTTCATCACGAGTTAGGTTTCTTTGGCTGTGGGGGGTGTTAGGGTGATCCATGGGCTCTGAAAATAGTTGGAATCCACCCCCCTTCCCCAGTTCTCACAAACTCCTCATAATAGACTCCATATAGCATGAGCAATTTACAGTATAATGAATTTGTTTTATTCTGGTTCAGTCTGGGCACCGCGGCCCCTGGCTGCCTTCCTATTGTTTTATTTACTCCTCAGCCACTCTCATCTTTGCAGCTATTCCCTTTAGCTCTCCTGTTTCTGTAAGGTCATTCTAAGGACAGGATGTTGCAGTGGGCAAGATGAGTTGTGAACAAGTGCAAGCTGGGTGTGTGTTGGTGATTCTCTCTCTTTTGGGGGGCTCTCTGAAACCTGGTCCATAAAGAAAAAACATCACACGCTCAAGATTTAAAGCCCAAATTCCGATTTTGAGGTTGGTGTCATTCAGATAAATGCCCCTGAGCCCAGGCACAACAGAGCAGTTACTGGGAGAGATACGGTGATTCAGTGTCACACCTCAATGAGCTGTAACTCACCAGGGGTGGGGGAGACATTTTTGTAACCACTAAAATGTGTAAGGCCAGCCTCAGCCCTATATATCGCGGTTTTCCACAATGGCTGTTTCCTGGAGAATCCATCTCTTTCACCACGGGGTGCTAGGAGCATTGGGAATTAGTCAGTTTGCAATACTGGCCTTGTTAACACTTGTGGCAGGACATTAATACAGGATAATAGTCCTTGCATGGGTGTTAAATATTTGCAGTGTTAGGGCAACAACTTTGAATCTCAACTCACTACATTTAATTAATAGTAACGCTGATGGTGGCACCTAGGAAGATGGACTTCTCAGCCTTCTTGTTCAGACAGTATAAACACTCCCATACTAAATGCTTCATTTATATGTGAATGCTAAGTAAGATTAGCTTCTAATTATTTCTGGCACACGCTCTTTAGTGCCAGAGACTTTAAGTCACGGCGGTCAAAGGGTAATGCATCATAACAGGTTACAACATCCCGAAGGACTTCTTGATTGACATAAAAAATTTTTTTTCCTCCAACTGATTGACACTATGGCAGGTGTGAAGTGATGGCCAAGCTTCTAGATGTCCATTAAAAGATCTCAAATCAAGGAGAATGTGACTTCAATAATTAGCTTCCACATTTGAGGGTTGAGACCAGCTGGGCTGTACATAGCGTTCTTTTAGGAGTTAGGATACCTCAGGAATGGTGGGACAGTCTTTCAGTTGAGTCTTTCCGTGCCAACAACTTGAGAAAAATTTCTAAAATTTCTGGAGTTGTTTTTTTTTTTTGCAGTTTTTTCTTTTTGTTTGTTTGTTTTACTTTTCTGGAGGATCATAAATTGTAGTAAAGCAACAGGATGATCTTGAGCTAGAAGTAGGAAATTTGCCAGTAAGAATTTTCCTTTGTCTTTGCAGAAACCTTGTGCAAACAGATGGGAAATGTGTTTACCTTCAAATATTAGAGCACGTATTTCAGCCACTCATTGGGAAAGTGAGCAGTTGTTGGGTCTCAGGAACTGTAATACACTGTAACCAAACGGGTATATTTGGGAACAGTTGCAGGCCTGGCACCTCACTGTGTTCTAAAGCTCTGTGTGCCAGGATGACAACATTCCCTTGACCTTCCACAGCTGGTCTCCCATTCTCCTGCAACTTAATCTACATCACTGCTTTGGTTTGGAGAGAAGGTCTTCAAATTTATGTTTGTTCACTGGAACGTGGGAAGTTTTGGAGGCAAGAAATCCATGGATTTGAAACCTGCTCTCCTCTCAAAAACTCCTGGGGAACAAGGACCTGGATTTTCCTGATGTCTGGGACAAATTAGCCAATAAGAATAAGGAAATAATACTAAGTAAAGATGATTCAAACATCCTGGAAAGGCAAACCATTATTATTATTATTTTGCTTAAAAACTAAATCTAGGCATACCTGTTTAATGTGTGCAATTGAGTTAACAGTTCTTAGTCTTCTTGCTTTCAAGATCTCTACCCAACTAGACCAAATAAAAATTCAGTGTTTCCTACGCATGCTGCTGCTATAATCAAGAGAACAAAGGCTTTTCAAGGAGTTCAGTTTGTAATCAAAGAGTAAGATATAATACATATACCAGATAATGAATCCTTAGCGCTAAAGCACTTGGAATCTGCATTCACCAAGGGGTGTGGAAGTATAAAGAAGGAAAGGATTAACTCCTCGGGGAAGAGAGAGTTGATCTACAAATTCAAGGAAAGCTTAACAGAAGAGCTGATATTTAAGCTGAGCTTGAAAAATGAGTATGATTGTGCCAGGTAGAAAACATAATGGGAAAATGAAAATTCCCAACAGCGTGCCAAGGGGGTCCCACAATATCATCTTCACCCAGCAGGATGTCCCAGCAAGGCAGAAAGGAGAGCAGCAGCAAAGCCTCTAAGGGCATATCCATTCACTCAGGGACTGGTTGTTGAGGATCTTCTATGTTCCAAGCACTGAACTATGTGATAAACACTTTCGTGATGTTGTTTTAAAAAAGAGAGAGAGAAACTTCAATGAAATAGAATCAGGAGACCAGAGGGGAAGCCCAGCAGGAAGAAGAAAGACTCCTCTTTTTTCCTGGCAGGGACTCGGTTGATGAAAAGCTATGAACTCTTTTACTCTGGTCCCGTCAACTTCCTCCTTCCCTCTATAAAAGAGTTCTCCTTTTCTTGCCCTGCAAAGACTTGGATGTGGCTCACCATGGCTCACCATGGTTGCAGATGCCAAATTGTAATCATTTGCTGATCCCCAATATATCCATCTTTGTTGGAGAAATATCTGGCAGTCTATTTGCTTTAAGTTAACATCTTGGCAGCCTGTACAAGGAACAGAGAAGACCCTCAAAGGCTCCAGGTTGGTGAGCTAACAGGTACAATATCCACAAGTGAGCCCATTATCACTCACTGCTTTTCTCACCAACCCTGAAGTTTGAAGGTATGTCTTTCTTCAGAATCCCAGTTCATCCATCCCCTCTTTGCATTTGAAGCTCTCCAGACTTCTTTTAGGATCTATTTTAAGGTCTTTCTGGTTAAGGTCTTGTTCTATATGCAATATTCATTTGGCACATCAGTCGGATTTGAAAATCAAAAAAAAATTTCAACAGAAGCTGAGAAGCCATCAGTCCATTCCTTTAGAACAGAAGTCGTTGTCTGGAACCTGGCTGAAAAAGTCTTTGACCTGGCTTCTCCAGGACCAAGCTATCTCCTCAGAACTGGCTGGTGCTAGCTTGCAGACTGTTTGAGTTGCAAGCTGTTGGAATTGAGCTGTTTGTGCTATAAGCTGTAACCCTAACCCTATTTGAAAGTTGCTGTTTTACTCCAGAGAAAAATTTCTGAGATATGGAATTTCAATTACATAAACACTTTCAGGGCAACTCTCCTACAGAGACTCTGACTTCTCTGTTGGCTTGGTGATAAAGAATCTACCTGCCAAAGCAGGATACACAGGTTCGATCCCTGGTCCAGGAAGATCCCACATGCTGGAGAGCAACCAACCCTGTGCGCCACAGCTACTAAGCCTGTGCTCTAGAGCCTGGGGGCTGCGATTATGAAGCCCATGAGCCACAAGCCTGTGCGCCCTAGACCCTGTGCTCCGAGACAAAGCTCCACAACCGGAGTCGCCCCACTCACAGTAACTAGAGAGAAGCCCACGCAGCAGCAAGGATCCAGCAACAGCCCCGATAAATAAACTGCAGTCCTGGGCTTCCCTGGTGGTCCAGTGATGAAGAGTTTGCCTTGCAATTCAGGGGCCACTGGTTCCATCTCTGGTCCAGGAAGATCCCACACGCCATGGTGCAACTAAGCCCCTGCACCACAACTACAGAAAGCCTGTGTGCAAAGCAAGGACCCAGCACAGCCAAAATAAACATAAATAAATAAATAAAAGTGTGTTTTAAAAAGTCTTTAAAACAACAGTCCTTCCTCAGGCGCCGTTCCAAATAAACGGACCAACCTGAGCAACAACAATTTAGAATATCAATGAACATTATGGGGAACTTCTGAAATTCCCAAACTTCATCTCCTTAAAAACCAAATTGGATTACAATAATTTAAAGATGTCCAGAACAGAGTGGAATGCCTATTTTAATTGATAGTTTGAGGACTCCAAACATTATCAAGAGCCTAAAATTGCCTTTCTATAGAGTAAGATTTTAAGATTAACTGAAGCAAACAAACAATTAAAGAAAAATAAAATGCCTGCTGAAGCACCGGACTCCTCTTCTTGGCTTCTGTGTCTCAGGTTCTGCCTCCAGCACCATCTGGTATCTCTCCTGGGCCCCCATGGCCAGGCTGTACCTCTGGAACCATCTTCATCTTCCCTGCCTATGTATCCTCTATACCCTAAATTCCCCTGGACTAATTTTCTCATCAGAACTTCCCCTTTCCTCTGAAATTGTCCCCACTCCCTCTTCCTTTGAACTTGTTAGATTCTATCCCTTTAAAAATAAGCCTTCTGGAGAAGAGAGAACCCTCTTGCACTGTTGGTGGGAATGTAAATTGATACAGCCACTATGGAGAATAGTATGGAGATGCCTTTAAAAACTAAAAATAGAGCTACTGTGTGATCTAGTAATCCCACTCCTGGGCATATATGCTGAGAAAACCGTAATTCAAAAGGACACATACACCCCAAAGGTTCACTGTAGCACTATTTATGATAGCCAAGACATGGAAGCAAACTAAATGTCCATCAACAGATGAATGAATAAAGAAGATGTGGTGTGTGTGTGTGTGTGTGTGTGTGTGTGTGTGTGTGTACCATGTATATAGGAATGAAATTGGGTCATTTGTTGAGACATGGATGGACTTGGAGTCTGTCATACAGAGTAAAGTAAGTCAGGGAGAAAAAAACAAATAACATATTTATGCATAAATGTGGAATCTATTTTTTAAAAAAGGTACAGATGAACCTATTTGCAGGGCAGAAAAAGAGACACAGAGGTAGAGAAGGGACCTGTGGCCACAGAGGGGGAAGGAGAAGGGGGGGGTGAACTGGGAAAGTGTCACTGACATGTATACACTACCATGTGTGAAACAGCTAGCTAGTGGGAAACTGCGCAGAGCACAGGGAGCTCAGCTCAGTGACAGCCTAGAAAGGCGGGAGGGAGGTCCAAGAAGGAGGCGATCTATGAACACGTATAGCTGATTCGCTTTATTGTACAGCAGAATCTATCACAACACTGTGAAACAATTATGGTCCAATTTTTTTTAAAAAAAAAAAGCCTTCTGAGGATCTAGACGCTAAACCCTTTATTTTTTATATTCCTTGGATTAAAGCTGAATGGGGGGCCATAGTCAAAGATTTTCCCAAAGTAACTGAATATTTTCATAGATTTGTCTAGGGACTTAATATAGTCATTCAAACTTATCAGCCTAGTCTCTCTGAATTATACTGGCTAGCTCATGCGCTTATTGATGAAGTCAGGGATCAGCGTTGGATGAAAATCACTGGGAAAGTCCTGGAAGATCGCTAAAATTTTGACTGTTTAGCTTACTAACTTCTGTCACCAAGGCCAGGCAATTGCTAGGAGACTTCATCAAGCAATTCCTAGACTTGTCTACAGCCTGTTGTTGGAAGAGAATTCAAGCTTGCACACAAAAATCTTATAAACCTGTTCATGACTATTATAATACAACTGTAGACAATTTTTAAAGAGAACTCTGGTCTTCCTTCCGGTGTTGATTCTACCTGCATAGCTTTCAACCTATGCTTATGATTGGGCTGAACTGAGACATTCTCTTCCATTAAAAAGAGCCAGGATGGGATGGTAAACGATGTCCAGTCCAGATTTTACTTAGTCTGGCAAGCCAGCTCGCTCCCACTCTAGATGGGTCACCCAAATGGAAGATCACCAACATTCTGGGGTTTTCAACTCCAGCAGATGAGGCTTCTCAAACAGAACCAAACCCTTATAGTCTCTGCTATTATTGCAAAGAACCAGGACATTGGGGAAGAGACTGTTACAAACTTTAGTGTTTCAGGCACCTTCACTCCTCTAACGAACATTAAAAAAAAATTTTATTTTATAATGGAGTGAGTGGATCACAATAAACTGTGGAAAATTCTGAAAGAAATGGGAATGCCAGACCACCTGACCTGCCTCTTGAGAAATCTATATGCAGGTCAGGAAGCAACAGTTAGAACTGGACATGGAACAACAGACTGGTTCCAAATAGGAAAAGGAGTACATCAAGCCTGTATATTGTCACCCTGCTTAATTAACTTCTATGCAGAGTACATCATGAGAAACGCTGGACTGGAAGAAACACAAGCTGGAATCAAGA